>RJWT010048842.1:0-11086 GCA_004365215.1 Cuniculus paca
TTCAAATTAGCTATCCATACCATCAGACATAATAAAATCAAACAAACAAACAAACAAAAACAGAATAAAACCAAACAAAACAAAATAATGAAAATGATACAGGAGTTCAAATCAAGATAGTAGGAAATCAACAATGGCTACCATAATATATCTTGTTATCTTGAAAATAGCTGTCCATACCATCAGACATAATAAAATGAAACAAAACAGAACAGAATAAAACCAAATAACACAAAACAATGAAAATAATATAGGACTTCAAAACAAGATAATAGGAAATTAACAATGGCTGTCATCTTCCCTTTTTAGATGTTTCCTCCCCTTTCACTTTCACAATATCTATTTTGGATCCCACAAACTCCTTCAGTTTTTATACTAGGAAGACAACACAATGTTCATCCATGTAAGTCTAAACTATTTCACCCATGACCATGATCTCAAGTCACATCCATTTACCTACAAGAGCCTCAGGATTATCCTTCTTTATAGCTGAGTAGCTTGCCATTTTATAAAAATACCATATCTTTCTTATGGAATTTTTTTTGTTAATCCTGAGTTAAATGTTCAGTTCTAAAGCTAGGTTCTCAATGGCCTTGAGCAATTTACTCAATCTCATTGAGCCTCAGTTCCTTGAGAGGGTAAAATGATCTGATATAAGTAAAGCTCTTAGCCTGGTAGCTGGTATTTTTAAAAACTAATGCAATAAATTATTATTGTTATTGTCTCTCAGGGATGTTATAAATAAAATAACAAGTCAAAGTAGCTAGAATAGCATCTTAATGAAGACTTGGTTATCAGAGACCCTTTCCACGGTGCCAGTTACCAGAGACTCCTATAGTGAGTTCCCAGTCTCCTGCTAAGTGTCATGGTGCATGGTGGGAAGAAAGAGCAAGAGACAAAATAGAGTTGCATCAGGGATCTGGGGTGACCAGTTGTTCACAAAGAACAAAAGACCATGAGGTACCCAGAACCATGGTGTTTATTCATTGACAAAAATGGTGAGGGGATTGTGGCTGGATGTGCTAGACAAGTAGTGAGGCTGACAAGACTTATAAGAGGGAGCAAAACATTCTTGCAGACAATGAAGAGATGGGAACAAAGTTTCCCCAGGTACCTTATCATCTTCATCAGGTCTTATCTTGCCCTGTGAGTGCGACCGCAGTCATTAGCCCCAAGGCTTCCAGCTGTGATCAGAAAAGAGCAAGGAATTTTCAGGTTGCAATCTGGCTCAAAGGGCAGGACAAAGACTAGCCAGCTAGACTCATCCCAGCTAGACTCAATTTATAGTTCATGGCCCCCAACACTTGATAAACTTTAACTTCCTTTCTTCCACATTAGAAATTTGAACTAAATGCTCTCGGGGCAGGAGATCCACGGGAGGCTGTTGTTTTATCTTGGTGAAAAAACATAGCCCAGCCCAGAGTCCCCAGAGAACCAGGTGTTTGGGATTTAAGTGGTCAGCACATGATACCTGCCTTTCCCCCATCTAGACAGATAACTGTTTCTTTCCTCACCCAAGCAGTGGAGATGGAGAAGTGAGGACTCAGCAGTGCTCACCCTCATAACTGGTAAGGACCACACAGGAAGATATAGTTTACGTGTGCAGCCACAGTGGGCTGCCCAACAGGCAGGTTCAGGATGATACTAACTCATCACTGCCTCCTAACTATGTCTGGGAAACCATGGGCAACTCATTCGTGGGAGGATGTCCCTGTAAAACTCACAGAAGGAGGATGGGGTGGGAGATGAAGTGAAGTCAGCTGGAGAGAGGTCAGGTATCTGTTTAACAGGATTTCTGTTCCTAGAAAGAAAGCACCAGGAATGTAGAGAAAGTGTTCTTCATGCCATATTCTATTCATTTGTGTAGGCTTCCAGAGACCACCATCCAATATATCCATAGATGCTGGCCCACCGGAGGGAGCGTTGGGCAAACCACTGCATTTTGCCCTGGGGACCGAGAGAGCTCAAGTTGCCTGACACTTCAATGGGACTCCATACCTGGATCCTGCCTCATTAGAAATCAGCAGGGAACATTTCAACCTTGGTATATTTAAGAGTGGGATTAGGGCTGATGATTTGCTTTTGCCATAGGTCAGCAAGCTAACCTGAAAACAGAGTAAGCTACCCCATCCACTAAGACTCCTTAATACAGTGCCAGTTGTGAAGGACTATGAACTTCTCATCTAAAGTGAGTTAGGTGTTACCAGTGAGACCACCACCTCCTGTGAAGCTTTGGACTAAATAATGAGAGGGCTGAGCGTGGTGGTGCACACCTATAATCCCAGCACTTGGGGGGCTGAGGCAGGAGGATTGATGGGAGTTTGAGGTCAGCCTAGGCTACATAGTGAGTTCAAGGCCAGCCTAAACTGTATATTGAGATCCTGTCTCAAAAACAAAACAAAGCAAATTGTATTATAAATAATGAAGAAAAAAAAAAGATAAGGAACTGAGATGCTCCATCTTGTTGAGAGATGAAATCAGTGTGCCTAAAACAAGGACTCAGAAAGGACACAGTCAGAACTGCTAACAGCACAGAATTTCTCCAGACAGGAAAACATACAGGGATGAAAATATTCTAAAATGAGATTATGCTGAAGCTGGAACAGCACTCTCGATATGATAGAAAGCATTGAATTGCTCACTTTAAATAGGTGGATCATACGGTATATGGATTTTACTTCAGTAAAAATGTTAAGAAAAGACACAATGTGTTTTGGTAGGCAGAAAATGAGAGACTAAAATTATAGTCCTTAATGTGCTGTGACTTTGGCCTCTTTCTCCTTTTTATCTGTTTCCTCATTTGTGAGGTGAAAGGGTTGGACTAGATGATCACTAACGTTCCTGTGTTTATTTTGGAGGGCTGCTCTAACAACTATCACAAACTTGGAGGTTTAAAACAACAAGAAATTTATTTTTCTCACAGTTCTGGAGGCCAGAAGTCTGAAATCAAGGTGTTAATATCATGATCCCTGTATGAACAGAATCCATTCCTTACCTCATACTATGACTTATGTCTAAATGTCCCCTTAAAACCTCATGCACTCATCGGTAGGTGTCTTAGTTACTTTTCGTGTTACTGAGACAAAACAGCTGATACCCACAAGTTAAAAGAGGAAAGGTTTACTTCAGTTCACAGTTCGTAGGTTTCGGTTCATAGTGGGCTGATTCCAAGGCAAGGCAGCATGGCAGAGGGGCATCGCAGAGGAGAAACAGCTCATGGCAAAGCAGGCAGGAGACACAGCAGCAATGAGCAGCAAGCCTCCCTTTCACTTTCATCCCCTTCAGGCTATAAACCTTTTGGGTGGTGCCACTCACACCCAGGGCGGGGCTTCCCGTTATCCACACCCAGAACTGTACTAAAGCAATTTAGTTATCCTTCATCCCAGTATCATACACTCACATTAGAACCTTCAAAAAGTACCACCTATGAGCTCGTGAGGCGTTGAGGGGGTAAGCCATAGCAGTGAGACTTTTGGAAGGTGATTGGATCGTGGGTACGTGATACCAGATCATGGGTGTGTGGTACTGGATTAGTCCACTGACTGATGTGTGGATGTGGGGTGGGTGATGCATTTACTGAAGAGAGAAGACCAACCCTGGGTTTGAGTGGCACCAACCAATAGGTTTATAGCCTGGATTGAATAAAAATGGAAAGAAGAAGGAAGTCTCACTGTTTCCTGTCTGCCATGCTCCTCCGCCATGCTGGCCTGCCTTAGAGCCAGCCAATTATGGACTGAAACTTCTACAAACGTTAGCTAAAATAAACCATTCCTTCTTTAAATTGTGGACATCAGGTATTTTGTCCCAATCACCAGAAAGTAATTTGCCGGGCCCAGCACTAGAGAGGCTGAGACAGGAGGATTGTTGCGAGTTTGAGACCAGCCTGGGCTACAAAGTGATCTCAAGGCCAGCCTGAATGGCATAGTGAGACCCTGTCTCAAAAAGACAAGGGCTGGGGATTTAGCTCAGTGGCCTAAGCACCTGCCTGGCAAGCATGAGGTCATGAATTCAATCCCTGGTGCTGCAAAACAGAAAGTAACTTATGACTCTATTTTCTGTAATCGCTGTCATTCCTGGGCTTGTGACAGCATCTCTCTGCTCTGTCTTCACATCGCCTTCTCTTTTGCATGTCTGTCTCCCTTAAAGTGCCCTGCTCCTCTGTCTGAGATTACATTGATTATAGTTAAGACCTACCTGGATAATCAAGGATAAAGTCCTCCCTCAAGACCCTTAATTGGATTACATATATGCCATGTAAGTTAATATTCACCTATTTCAGGGAGTTGACAGAAGTTTTGGAATTAGGAAGGGAGAAACAATTTATCTATAGATCTTTACAAGTTTCTAGGAGAGCTGGAAAAGCCAACTTGAAAAAAAAATTGCCTTCTCTTTTCCAGATACCCTCTTTTCATTTCCCTTCCCTTCCCTTCCATCCTAGTTCTTATTTAAATAATTTATATCTGTATGGAACTTAATGGTTTGAAAAGTTATTATGCATTTATCAGCCCATTTCATTCCCATGAAACCTATAAATTTGGTATTATCACTGTAATTCCATTTCTTGTGAGTAAATGAAGACGTGGGGAGATTAAGTGACCTAACCAAGGTCACTAGTGTGAAAAACGCTGTTGCACAGACTCTAACCTGCATCCCTGGACTACAAATCCTGTGGCTCTGCCATCATCTGCCTGAATCTTGGTGTAGTGTCAAAAAGTTTCAAACCAGGATCTAGCAGATGCACTTAGAGTAAATACAGGTCTCGTTATTCTTCCTGTTGAACACAGCTAAAAACCCTGGACTGTTAACAGAAAATCAACACCAGATGACTCCAAAATTGGAGGAAAAGAAGGTAGCTTAACTGGAGACATGGGAACTGAGGACCAAGCTGCCAGTGAGTCCTGGGATTTCTTTTCCTTTTCCTTTTCCTTTTCCTTTTCTTTTTCCTTTTCCTTTTCCTTTTCCTTTTCTTATATATGCTGGTCTAGGTGCTAAAGAGCAGCCCAAAATGCCAACAGATACAAACAGAATAAAAGTTCAAGAAAGACTGCTTGCTCTCTCTAGCCAAAGAAAACTTTCAGATAATAACTACCTTACTCCAGCCAAACACTATGAAAAGAGTCACTTGCTCCCCTGTGACCCCTGTCTAAGCCAAAAGGGAGCCTGGATTGCCCACCATAGCCAGCTGCGATGAAGTGTCCTCCGCATCCTTCACCCCTCACCAGGTATTATCAGAGAATACTGAGGACCAAGATTTTCATCACTGTCTGGAAGTAACTGGCTTCCTGTCTACTGATAATGAGATGCCCTCCTGACCCTGCCAGGGTAGAATCAGGAGGCCATCTGGGGAGTCGGAAATCCCACATTGACCCAGTAGTAAGGAGACAATTTTCTACCAACTCTGCGTTTTCAAAGGAGACCTAATGGAGAGCCCCTGCTCAGTCTGGCATTATTAGGGTGACACTCCTCCCCCCACACACACACCAATCAGTAAGGAGTCAGAGGAAGCCTGCTAAATAGAGTATTTAAGTAAGAGTCAGGGAGCCCAATGCATCCCTTAAACAATAAAAAATAATCATGCTAAAAACGAGAGAAATATCAGCTTCAATAGAAAAAGACATCAGCAGATGGCAACACTGAGATGTATTAGAATTACCTGATGAGGATTTTAAACAATTATAAAAATACTTCATTGAAGGGCTGGGAATTTAGCTCAGCAGCCTAAGCACCTGCCTGGCAAGCGTGAGGTTGTGAGTTCAATCCCTGGTACCACAAAAAAACAAACAAAAAAAAAAACTTCAATGAGCAGTTATGAATACACTTGAAACAAAAAAATTAGAAAATTTTAGTGAGTAGAAGATACAAGGAACGCAAAATGGAAACTTTAGAGTCAAAAAATATAGCTACCAAAAAACCCCCCAGAAAACCTTAATGGATGGCCACAGTAGTGCAATGGAAGAGATGGGAAAGAATTCACAAAGTTCAAGATAATAATATAAATGACCTAACCTGAACAAACATAAATTGGGTAAACAGATTTTCCTTCTCTTCAGTTTTCTTTATCATTTTAGACACTTGAAGTAAAATGCAAAACTTTATCTGAACATATCTCTCAATGTATATAGGCAAACATTTAATAAAATGATCTTACAAATGGGGAGGTAGAAAGTCTTAAATGAAATTAAGGTTTCTACGTTTGTCTCAGTCTGGTAGAAGGTGGATGCCAGTGGATCTTTGTGTTGATGGAATAGTTTTGTGTTATACGGTGGTACATGCAAGAATCTGTAAGGTAAAATGGCATAGGGATATCTGCACACATTGTACCAACATCAGTTTACTGGTTTTGATTTTGTACTATAATTTCATAAAAGGTACCTGTAGGGAACACAGGGTAAAGGAGACACAGGACCTCTCTGTGCTATCTTCACAACTTCCTGTGTGTCTAAACCTCCTTCAAAATAAAAATGCTTTATAAAGAAGAGTGGAGAGGCATTGTCAAAGGCGACTTAAGGACTCCCTTTGCAGTCTGGAGGCCATGCCTGATGGAAGTGGTGCTCAGAGGACAGAAGTTTCTGAACTGGAACCTTGAGCCTCACCCTCAAGTGACATCACAAAGCCTCAGGAGGCCCACTAACACAGGAGCTTTATTAACCATCAACACAGGACTATTTGCCTAGAAAGCAGTCTGTCAACCTTGCTGAGGACACCTCTCCCTTTGCTACGGTTCCAAAAGAAAATGGCCCCACGTGAGGAACAGGGTCCATGGCCATTCGGCTACAGCTCTAACCCCAGTCCCAGGGTATAACGGAGAACCAGCCCAGCTCTCTGAGTGTATATCGTTGGTCCTGTGGGCAATCTGCTATATCTCAGTTCTCTGAGAAACCTATGTCTTTCCCACAGTTCCCAGCTTTATTATGGGAGAAGAACTCACTCACCACAGCTTTACCTGACTCTGCCTACATAGTAAGAATAGTGCTAAAAGTTCTCATCTTCTTCATATTGCTGATGTTTCTGGTCATTCTACTCATTGTGGTCTGGAAAGTCTTGAACAGCAAAGACAACAACAGAGAGCTGAAAGCAGCACTATTGGCACAAAGATCTGCATCTCTGGGTGGAGACCTTGTTGAGGTAAGAACCAAGCAGCCCAAGAAGCAGGGCCATCTTGAAGCGTAGAGCCTGGAAAGGAAGCAGTGCCTTAGCCGCCCGGTTCCCCTAATGCCAAACACGCCCCAGCCAGCCTCATCTCCCTCCTCCACCCTCACCTCTGTTATCCGCATTCATCCTGCTGGTTTCTGGCATGATTCAGCCTCTGAGTTTGAACATCTCATCTCCGAATCTTCTACACAAATGACTGTTGACTTCTGTATGAACGGCGGAATGGAACAAATCTATAAAGAATTTTAAATTCATTACAAAGCCTATTTTTTTTCTTTTTACATTGAGCATGTGCTGATTATTGGATATCAAAATGACTAGGAGCTCACAGTATCTCCAACTATACAGTGAAACTATCTCAGAAGCTCACTTCCAGAAAACCCTTTAAACCACTCACCCTACTCTCACCTTACTCTCCCTCCTTTTCACCGAATATGGAAAATAAGGACTATTTATTCTCAAAACTGAGTGGTTTTCTCTCCTCTTTTCTCTCATCCTCCAACTTCGTGGGTTGGCAAAATTTAAAAATATCATATTCTAAAGTGATAATTTTTCTTTTTTTATCTTTTCTGAATTTGGAACAAATTAACTCCCTTTTCAAATGTAATCCAAATTAAAGAGGCAATTTTTTGAAAAACCACACTCACATTCAGTTGGATTTCAGTTACCCTAAGGAGAATTTGACCAATTGCTTTTTTAAAAAAATGAATAATTTCTGAGAGAAAAAAACATGTCTATGTCTGACTCCATTGTTAACCCTTCCTCCCAGAAGTATCATATCAGCTGTCTCCTTGTCTTTGTCCTCACATGCTCTTGACTCTGAACATCTGAAATCAAGAGTTCCTCCCTCAAAAGCTTTTTATTCTGCTTAGACTCACAGGACTGTGTCCAATGCCCCTCCTTGATTCTGAATCATGCACTCTGCACCTTTTACTTCTGCTTTAACCTACAGGAATCAAGAGGCTTGTTGCCTTGGTGTTGAGGCTGGTGTTGCTACCAGATTAAGGGAAGCCCACTCCAGTCAGGGCTCCTATCCATCTCTTCCAGTGCCTGGCGGTGGTAGTTGTCTAACCGTTAGCTTTTGTGGTTGATCAGCTTCAGCAGGTACAGACATAAGTGAAACCAAAAAGCCTCCTAGCCAAGGAGGAAGGCATATATATGCCCACGGCAGCTTGGACACTCTTTCTTAGGTACCAAGTAGCATTCTGCTGGTGCTGGTGATCACACCACTTCTCAATCCAACAGGCACACTTGGGGAGGACAGGTGAGTGGGGGAACAGCGTCCAGACATGAGCAGGCATGGCTTCCATGTGTCTGTGTGAGGGAGGGGCTCTACACCAGTTCTGCATGTCTCAGCATCAGCAGAAAGAGCCCCAGCACTCCCGATATACCCTAAAGCTTTCTGTGCTGCCCTGAAAATGCCCCTGTTCACCTAACAGCTACAAGCACTCATTGAGGGACTCTGTTCTAGATTCACATAAGAAAATGGTGCTTGGTCTGAGACCTGAATGATGAGCTGATGTGAAACAGGTCAGGGATGAGGAGACCAAAACACCCAACAGAGAGAGAGAGAGAGTTCCAACTAAGACCCATAAAAGAGAGTCTGGGCATTAATGGGATAGAAAGAGAGCTGGTGGTTCTGAAGCACAAAGCACAGTAGAGTGATACAAGGGTGGAGACATGGCTGGGACCAGATCTCACAAAACCCTGATATACAGTAGTAACCAGAAAAGTAGCAGTGAAAGTAGGAGGCAGATCTCCAAAAGTTCCCTCCAATTAGTGCATCCTTTCATTTCAAGTCATGTACATGTATTAAAAACTTTAGGCACGCCGGGGGATACAGCTCAGCGGCACAAGGAACTGCCTGACAAGCACAAGGTCTAGAGTTCAATTCCTGGTACCAAAACAAACAAGCAAAAACTCTGGACAGTATTATTCCACACTTCCTTGGAACTATAACTCACCCTCCTCGCATAAAACTCACAACCATTTTCTTCCATCCCCCAGGATTTCCATAGTCCCGCAATTCCTCATTCACCCCACATTTTCTTGGTTTCTGATACATATTTGGGACTTACTGAAAACCAGTCAGATTGTATTGTAAGCCTGTGACCACCAGGTGGCAGCAAAAGGTTGGTGAAACTGGTCCTTGCAGCGCCAATAAGTAAAGGGGTCCTCCAGGGAACCTTCATTCCTAATGCTAAGGGCTCCCTTGGGCCAATAACCGCCTGAGTGGTTCTGAGAAAGGCCAAGGATGGTGTACCCGAGGACAGTGTACTGGCGGAATACTCTTCACAGCAGAACCTACAGGGGCCCTGTGGGCTGGAGAAGTCAAGCATAACTTCTTGAAGCAAGTGCCGTTTTAGGGAACAGGCAACAACGAACTGCAGAGTAGAGAAGAGTGTACTTGAGGCATGCTAAGGGACAGTGAGATGCATGGAGCGGGAAAATGTACTTTTCAGCTTCAGAAAAGTACCAGACAGTGACAAAATGCCTTGACTGCCAGGCTAGGATGTCCAACTTCAACTAAGAGGAAACCAGGGGAGAGTGACAAAGTATTCACGATTACTCTAGCAGAGTTGATCGTACAGGATAATAGGAGCAGGAAGAGATGAGTCAAGAAGACTGGTTAAGGTGCTAAGTTAATAACACTACTTCCCAAAGTTCACAGTACTTCCTGTTTCTCTGACTTTTGGAGGAGTGAATTCAGAGAGGCCCCTCTTCCAAAGTCTGTCTGAAAGCATGCAATCAGAATGGGGACCTTTGCTCCTCTCGGTTCCCCAACCCTGCATGTCAGGAGCTGAAACAGTAGGCAAGAGGTGGGTGAGGCATCTACAGTTATCTCCTCAAGGGGATGTGGGGTGGAAGGAGACCCCCCCACTGGCCTCGCTCCATTCCTTTGGATGCTCGCTCGCTGTTCCAGCCCACTGAAGCTCAAAGCCTTAGATTCTCAGAGCAGGCAGCAGCTGGAGGATGAGCGCTTCCCAGAGCTGTCATCGTCTAGACAGACAGGAAGTGTCACAGCCTGAGGGCCTTAGGCCACCAGAGTTCCACCCTCATTTTACTGAGAAGGCCCCTGTGCCTGGCAGGGTAAGCCAGGAGGCACTATGTGTGTGAGGGGTCTCGGAGGACACACAAAAGGCCAGAGAAGCCTGGGTGTTGGGAGGGGTTCCCCTGGCTTCCCCACTTCACTCCAGCTCTACGTCCACAGGCAAATTGCCTAGGCCAGTGGCACTCAAGGTATGATCCTGGAACCCATGGGGACCCCCTGAGTCCCTCTTAAGGGATCCACAAGGTTGGGATCATCCCCATAAAAACATTAAGATGCACTCATATTTTTTCCCATGTTCATTCTTTCATAAGTGTACAGAAGGACTTCTGAGGAGAAACATGATACATCTTAAAGAGATTTGCAAACACACAGTGCCATTCTGTCTCAGTGTTATATATGATAACGTAAGTTTGTCATTTTTACATGAATTAATAAGCACTTTTTAGGTTTAGTGGGGTTTTTCTCTAATATGATCACTAGGGATAAATACTACCCCCATCAACAAAAGCTTGGGATTTTTCATCATTTTTAAGATTGTAAAGAGGTTCTGAAAGTAAAGGGTTTCAGAGCAACTGATTTAAATTCCCTAAGCCTGCCTCCACGTCCTTATCTGTAAAATGCTCATGTACTTATTTCATAGGGTAGGTTGAAGATAAAACAAACACACAAAAAAAGACACCCCATATCAACTGCCTGACCCAGGTGTCACAGCAGGTCACTGCTTGCTGAGATCAGGTGTCCTGTGAACCAGGCTTCTCACCTGATGGCATTTTGCGGTTTTCTCTCGTGTGCAGAGAGCAGAGTCTGGGCCCGGGGGACTGAAGCTTTGTGGAGTGTGGAGACACCTTCCTGATGAAGGACCAAGTCCCCATCAGTTCCTGG
>RJWT010048843.1:0-11097 GCA_004365215.1 Cuniculus paca
AAAAAAAAAGGAAAGAAAAAACTAAAATTCATGGCCGGACCTGATGGTGCATGTCTGTGATCCCAGCACTCAGGAGGCTGAGGCAGGAGGATTGTTGTGAGTTCAAGACCAGCCTGGGCTACAAAGTGAGCTCAAGGCAAGTCTGAATGGCATAGCGAGACCCCGTCTCAAAAAGACAAGGGCTAGGGATTTAGCTCAGTGGCATAAGTGCTTGTCTGGCAAGCACAAGGTTGTGAGTTCAATCCCTGGTGCTGAAAAAAAAAAAGCTAAAATTTATGCAAAAAGTGATGAAAATAGTGAAATCATTACAGACCCTATGACAATACGGAAGATCATCAATACCAAGTTTGAAATCCTTAACTCTCATAAGTTTGATAACACAGAAGTAATGGACAGATTCCTAAAACATATGAATTATGAAAGCTTGATCAAGAAGATGTAAAACTGCTGAATAACCCAATTTCAGTTAATGAAATTAAAAATGTAATTAGAATCTTACCCAGAAAGAAAAGCCTAGGTCCTGATGGATTCATAGCTGAATTCTATAAGACACTTAGGGAAGACTTAATACCAACACTCCTCAAACTCTTCAAAGAAATTGAAAGGGAAGCAATTCTCCTAACTTATTCCTGGAAGCAAGTATTACCTAATACCAAAACTAGAAAAAAACTCAAACTAAAAATAGAATTACAAGCCAATCTCCCTAATGAACATAGATGCAAAAATCCTCAATAAAATACTGACAAATAGAATGCAACAAATTATCAAGAAGAGTATACACCATGGTCAAGTGGGATTCATCCCAGGAATATAGGAATGGTTCAACATATGCAAATCAATAAATGTAATACACCATATCAATAGAGCCAAAGACAAGAATCATATGACCATCTCAATAAATGCAGAAGCTTTTATAAAACCCAATTCTCATTCATGATAAAAACCCTACAGACAATCAGAACAGATGGTCTTTATCTCAAATTATAAAAAACATCCATGATAAACCAACAGCCAACACCTTACTAAATGAACAAAAAATAAAGCTTTCAACCCAAAATCAGAAACAAGACAAGGATGTCCATTATCACCACTCCAATTCAACATAGTGCTGAAAACATTAGCCAGAACAGAGCAATTGGACATGAAAGAGAAATTAAAGGAATAAGGATAGGAAAGGAAGAAGTTAAATTATCATTATTTGCAAATGACATGGTACTCAACATAGAAGACCCCCAAAACTGCACTGAAAGATTTCTAGGTGTAATAACCAAATTCAGTAATGTTGTTGGATACAAAGTCAACACTCAAAAATCAATAGCATTCCTGTACACAGACAACAAACTCACTAAGAGAGAAATAAGGGAAACCACACCCTTCACAATAACACCCAAAAAGATGAGATACTTAGGAATCAATTTATCAAAGGAGGTAAAAGATCTATACAGTGAAAATTACAGTACTCTGAAAAAAGAAATCAAAGAGAATTTCAGAAAATGGAAAGACATTCCTTGTTCATAGATAGGAAGAACAAACGTTGTCAAAATGGCCTTTCTTCCAAAATTGTTATACATATTTAATGCAATTTCACTCAAAATATCATTTGCATACTTCTCAGATCTAGAGAAATCATACCTAAATTCATCCTGAACCAGAAGGGATCTAGAATAGGAAAGATAATTCTGGGCAACATAGGCAAGGCAGGAGGCATCACGATCCCTGACTTGAAATTATACTGCAAAGTTACCATGATAAAATCAGCATGTTATTGGAATAAAAACAGACTGCAAGATCAATGGAAGTGATTAGAAGATACAGCCACAACTATAAACACACGCAGCCACCTCATCTTTGACAAAGATGCTAAACATGTTCAGTGGAAGAAACCCTCTTTAATAAGTGGTGCTGGAAAAACTGGCTTTCCACATGCTGAAAAGTAAAAGTAGACCCATGCCTATCACCATGCAGTAAACTAAAGTCAAAATGGACCAAAGATCTAAATATTAAAACAGAAATACTATTAAATGTTAAAACACTATTAAATGTTAAAACACTATTAAATGTTAAAACAGAAACACTATTAAAACATTAAATCTGCTGGAAGACAAAGTAGGTAGAAACCTTGAAGACATAGGGGTAGGCAGAGAATTCATGAATAAAGTCAAACTGCATGGGAAATACTTCCCAGAATCAACAACTGGAATCTCGTCTTACTAAAAAGTTTTTGCATGTCAAAAGAAATCTCCAACAGAGTGAAAAAATCCACAGGTGTGTGACTCCCCATATTTTTATGTTGGTGTCTCCTATACTTGTTCCAGATGGGCTGAGTGTTTGAGATTGCATTTGGCCTTTTTTTTTGCCATTTGCATCCCTTGGTTAATATTTTGGTCTCTTCCATTCCACTTATCTTCACTGTCCATCATGTTTCTTAGGGATTCTACTGTGTGGCTGATGTTCTTCCAGTTACTGGGTCCCAGTGGAGGAGATGGGAAGACACTTGAATTCCTCCTGTGGGGCCAATTGAGTGAGTCCTGGATTCTTCGTGGGCTGACTATCCTGGATTCTTCCTGGGCTCCTATGCTAGGAGTATTGATGTGAATCAACCCTTAGCTCATGTTGGTACTGTGGCTTCAGACTGTTACAGGCTGTGAGGTCCACCTGTCTATGTTTTATGCCCTAGCTGTGACCCTATTGTATCACCAGGGGTCTTGCAGACATAGCTGGGTTCCTCCAGTTGGGAGGCTTCACTGGGGCTCTCATTAGCTTGCTGTCTTGGTTACATTTTTCTCCTTGCTGGGACAAAATACCTGACGCCCCAAGTGAAGGAAGGAGAGGTTTATTTAGCTTACAGTTTCTGGAGATTTCAGTCCATAATCAGTTGACTCCAAGGCAGGGTGGCATGGCACTGGGGCAACACTTCAAGGCAGCAACCAGAACAAAAGGGGGCAGCTGTTCATGGTGGCTGCAAGCTGCAAGAGCAAACCACGCCTAAGAGGGAGAACCCACCCCATTCCAACCCTACATTGTATATGGGCTCCACCCCTAGGCGGGTGTAGAACTCACACTGCCAATCCCAGCACTAGACAAGGAGTCAATCACAAACGCTAGATTCAGTCACTTCCGTGACTACATGAGGCTTGCGGCGGGGGGGGGCATCTATATACAAACTGTAACACTTACTTGCCCAGGGTCCTCTTTATGAAAGAAGCACTCACCTGTACTCTTGCTGGCCTTCCAGGGTCTTCCTGATGCGGGGGGGAGGACTCACTCATGCCCTTGCCAGCTTGCTAAAGTCCTTCAGGTAGGGGGGCAGGTCACTGAGCCTCCTGCCAACCCACTGAGGTCATCTGGTGGAGGGCAGACTCACCTGCGACCTAGCCTGCTTGCTAAAAATCCTCTGGGTAGGGGAATGGGTCACTGAGACACCTGATGACCCACTGAGGTCCTCTGAATCGGGGGATACACTCTTGCTCTTATGTGCCTGCTGAGGTCCTCTGGGTGGGGAGATGGGTTTCAGAGGTTCTTGCTTGCCCACTGAAGTCCTTCAATGGGGAGAAGGGTCACTGATACTCCTGCTGGCTGCTGAGGTCCTCAGAGTGGGAGAGGGGTCACTGAGGATTCTGCTGGCTCATCACGGTACTGCAGGTTGGGGGAGTGTTGGCTGACACTCCCACTAGCTGCTGAGTTCCTTTGGGTGTAGGTGAGAAGTCGCCAATACTCTCACTGATTGCTGGTGTCCTCCAGGTTGGGGGGAGGTTGGCCAATACTGCCACTAGCTGCTGAGCTTCTCCAGGTGTAATCATTTAGTCTTCATGGTTTAATTGCTACAAAGTCAATGTGAATTTTCTTTACAGGATTGGTTGTAATTTAAAAAATTATATAAATTGTCCTGATATCTTAAAGCATAAACACTATTAGAAGACATTTTTCAAGTGACACCAAAATCATGAAGTGATTGCAAGAAAGCTTTCATAATAAATTAGTACTGATAGCCTGTAGAGAGGAGTTTGAACTGAGGAAGACCTAATTGCATGAAGTTATTCTTTTTTATTGTTTCCTGAAGTAGAAGAGCTTAAGTCAGATAGGTAGTAAGGCTCTTTTATAACTTATGAAGATCCCATGAATTTTTTTGTGTTTTTAAGAGTTCCATTGAATTATCTCTTTTGACGAGATATAATTTACCATTAGATATTTTATGACAAGAGACCTTTTGCAAAGGCATTATATTACATGGTAACCATTTCAAAAGATAGAAATTTTCTTGCTTAATATGATAGATTAGCAAGTTAGGCAGCAGCTCTAAAAAGTTTAAACTGTATGACTGACTAGACCATGTCTCTACTTTTCTTGGTATTTTCAGTCATTTTTAATTGGGGGAAAATAACTCTAAGATTTTTATTAAGAGCACTCAATAATTTCAAGAACATTCTACTTTTTGGCAGCAACTCAAAGCTGTAATACATAGGAAGGAAACAAGCAGTCTCTATACAACTGATCTTATAATTTCAAACCCTCAAATCTGTCATGATGTGCTGTAGCCATTACATGAGAATAGAAAGTTGAATTAAAATTATCTGCCTTGAAGATCTGAAATACCTACTTTATTTAATTGGTAATCTTTGACCAAAATTGGTTGTCTTAACCTGCATCTGAATCTCTAAAACAAGTTAAAGTGCCAGTAATAAGACTCTTGGGGAACATTCTGGAGAAAAGAATCAATGTCATAAAAGGACAGCAGATTGCAATAGGCATACCCTCTTGCATCAACATGCATACCAGGTAAAGCTATGAAGAATGTTGCTAAAATTGTGCTATGTTCTTTTTGCAGGCATGTTTGGGTCATTGTTTGTCAGTGGAGCATACCATCTGCCTCTATATAAAGACAACCACTGGAACAAACTCAAGGACTGGCATCATGTCACCACATATTTTTTCTTTTTGATGATGGGTGTGGCCAACATCTTATGTGTCACCATCAATACACTTCCAGTCTCCTTAAACAAGTTAATGATATCGAATGCATTTTTTGTGGAGTGTAAGTATGAATATTTTTTGTATGAATATTTTTGAATCTTTCTGTACCATTTCAGAAATTATAGACATTTATAATAATATATCTTTAATGTTTTGCTGCAACCTTGAATAATAGGGCCTGACATACTGATTTTTTTTGTAGTAGGCAAGAGAACAATGATATTGCTTCTTTACTGGCATTTATTAGAATTAGGCAAATACGAACAAAATGTGACTTTATTCACATTCCACATCCTTCTTAAAGAATTTCTTTCAATGGTTCCTCATTTTTTTGGGAAGATTATAATTCTTTCCACACTATAGTCAGAGTAATGGAGCACCAATATCCTGAAATTGGGAACCACTCACTATTAATCAGTTTCTACCATCTACTAATGAGCAAATGAGAAGGAGACCAAGGGAAGGACAGAAAGTGAAGGATGAGGAGAAAAAGAATTAAAGGAGAATTAAAGTTCATTATGTACATGTATAAACTCTTCAAATCAGTGCAATCATTGAACACTGCAAATGGAAAAAAGAAGAGCTCAAAAAGGGTAAAGTAAAATAAGTATGATTTGTGTGCTATGTATATTCCAATTTTGAATCTAAACATAATTATTGTGTGTCAAAAACATATATCATAAAATTCTGTAAATAGAGAAAGGGAAGAGAAAAGCAGAAAGGCAGTGTATAAATTTTGTTTCATTGAATTCAACAATCTTTTTTTTTTCATATTAGCTTTTATCTTTCACAATCATACTCACGGCCGGGCAATGCTGGACAGTTTTATGCACCAGATGGTGGGCTTCGTCTCCTTTTTGACAGGCTTGGTTGCCTTCATTGACCTCTTCATAGGGAACAATGTGCTTCTGGAACTCCTGCTTTCAAGCTTCATCTTGCTTCAGGGAACCTGGTTTTTTCAGGTGAGTTGAGGCTGCCCACTAAGTTAGTTGGTGCCTTGGTGTGTTTAGAATTCAGAGACTTCCTTCTGATGTGCTGTTTGTGGTGTGAATTGTTTCTGGAAGTGACGTTCGTTTGTGTGGTCTTGGTAGGGGTATTATCAGATCATATGTGAGAAGTCAGGTGTACATGTCTTCACACATCTGAATGTACTTTTATGTAGGATCTTTGAACTGATGTTTTTAATCATGAGCAAGTCCTGTTGCTGTGGCTGCTTATAATCTAATGGGTAGTAAGTGCAAGAAATCTTTGGAAGGCAGGAAATGAGAAAACTATTCTTTATTGATAAATAACTGTATGTTGGGCATTGCACTGGATTTTATGCACACATTATTTCATTCTTTTCTCAAAATAAACCATAAAGAATCATTCCAAATTTATCATAAGAAGATTCTTGGAGCCCAAGTTCCTATTCACTTTTCACACAGTGGAGCCAAGATCCACATTCAGATTTGTATGCTCTCAGATTCTTTCAATTCTGTGACATCAACTCCCTAATTGGCATGTTACTGAATGGATACATTCCAATCATTGCATATTTAATAGACATTTACGAATTATTATCCAATATGCAAATATAAATGAAAAAAATGTTCAGAATGGATGCAGAATATGTCTTAAGTCATCTTGGAGGAAATTTTTAGTCACAAGAGAGCAGGGATTTGAGATGATGAGTTTATTTTAGGGATTTGTATTTCACATGAGGAATGATAAGGAAGCACTGATAATTGAACAGTTATGAAATATCAGAGTGAAAACCGTAGGAAAATTGTGATATTTATACATATGTTATGGTAAGAAGGCTGCTGGAACAAAGATTAGTAAGGAAGGGCTAGATTCTTGGGTTATTTTGAAGGATCAATTTTATAGAAAAAATTTAAATACTGTGGAATATGATAGAACTGATCATTGACAATTATATCCAGTTTACATAGAGATATTGTTTCTTAGATTGTCATCTTTTGGAAACCTAAAGAGAGTAAATATAATGGAATATAAATTACTCTGTACTTCTTAATTAAAATCTTTTTTTTTTTTTTTTTTTTTTTTTGCGGCACCGGGGATTGAACTCACAACCTTGTGCTTGCTGGGCAGGCGCTTAGACCGCTGAGCTAGATCCCCAGCTCTGTTTTTGAGACAGGGTCTCACTATGCTGTTCAGGCTGGCCTTGAGCTCACTTTGTAGCCCAGGCTGGTCTCTAACTCACAATGATCCGCCTGTCTCAGCCTCCTGAGTGCTGGGATTACAGGTGTGAGCCACCACGCCTGGCTTAATTAAAATCTTTTACCATGTTCATAAATTACATACTCAGGAGAAATATAATTTTAATATATGTTAAGAGGTAACTTTTGGTCAGTGTTACACAATAGTTTATGTTTCAGCATATTTTGTCTCCTTCAAGCATATAATGACAGGTTAGATATTTAAAAGTTCTAGATAATAAAAATGAAATAAAAAAATTTAGCTACAGTTAAGCATAACAAAAACAAGGCAGAGATCCCTGTGCTCCAGATGCAGAATAGAAATGCACAGCAGGAAAAAACTGAGCAGCAGACCAGCTGGATTCAGGTTCAAAGCAAACAATGATGGATGGTTGTTGGGGGATGAAATCAGGCACTTGAAACTGTTTAATTTGTTGTTTTTATTTTCTGTATTATAAATATTTTTCATCACGTTGGTCTCTCACCTTGAAAAATAAGTCTATTAAAGCTACATATTGTAGATTTGTTAGTTTCTCATTTTCGGTTTTTGTTTTGTTATAAGACTATCTTTAGAGTTCTTTATTTTTTCTAGTTTCTTTGAGATGCTTGTCAGTCTCACTTATTTTCAATTGTTCTTGTTTTAAAGTAAACATATTTAAGGCTACACATTTATTTAAGGTTATAACTTTATAAATTTAAATCCTTTTGAGTTAAATGTGTTTCTTGAATAAAGCATATTGATGGATCCTGTCTCCTGATCCACTCAGCCTGTGTTTCTTCCTATTGGTGAGTTGAGACCATCTACAGTGATCATTATGGTCAACATACACTGGTTCATCTCTGCCATGCTATTTTCCTGCCATTGATTGTCAACTTTTTGCCTCCATTCAATTGTCTGCCCCACTCGGTGATCTCCCTCTGCCACTGTTCCTGGAACCATGGTCTTTTTTTTCATTTTAAAGAGAATAAAACAAAACAAAACAAAACAGAGTAAAACACAATGAAGCAGATCAGAACAGAACAATGCAAGCAGTACAGGTCTTCAAAACATAATGACAAGAAATCAACAATGGCTACCCTAGTGTCTCATGTTTTCTTTGAAATGGTTGTTCATACCTTCACACACAATAAATTCAAATAAAACAAAATTGTATAAAACCAGATAAAACAAAAGAGTGAAAGCATTACAGGCCTCCAAACCAGACAATAAGAAATCAACAATGGCTACCTTAATGTCCTTTGTTTTCTTCAAAAAAGCTGTTCATATCTTCTTGCATATTGCAATCAAATAGTAGAAAACAGACTTAAACCAATCAAATCAAAGAATAAAAGCATTATTTGACTTCAGAATGTGAAGATAAGATATTATCTTTGGCTACCATAATGTCTCATTTTCTTCAAAGTAGCTGTTCATATCTTGATACATAATAAAATCTGTTCTTGTAAACTATTTAGGAGTAGTTCTAGGCATGTATAAGTGTATACATGTACATCTATCCTTTCTGTGCTAGAGGGAATAGCTGAAAGAAGCACAAGAAAAACAAAAAACAATAAAGACAGATAAATAACAATAATAGAGAACCCAAAATAATAACAATATAGGCTTTGTAAACAAGGTGATAGGAAGCTACCAAAGAATGTTATTTTGTATAGTTGTCTTCAAGAGTTGCTCAGATTACCAGGTATAGGCATACTGTGGTCTTTTTTATCTCTCTCTAAAATGTCCTTCAGTATGTTTGTAGGATTGGTTTGGCAGTCATGAATTCCTTCAGTTGTCCTTTGTCATGGAAGTATCTTGTTTCTCTATTAATTTTGAAAGATAGTTTTGCAGGGTACATCAATCTGAGTTGGAAGTTGTTTTCTATCAGGACTTGAAATATTTCACTCCAAGCTCTTCTTGACTTGATGTGTTGAGAAGTTGGCAAAAACAGAAATGGACTCTTCTCAAGTTGAGAAGTTGTGGTGAGAAGTCAGTTGTGATTCAGATAGGTTTTCCTTTATAAGTGATATTTTTCAACACCTTTAAATATTTTGTTCTTGTGTTGAATTTCTGGAGTCTTGTTTATTATATGTCTGGGTGTAGATTTATTTTGGTTATGGCTAGCTGGAGTTCTATATGCCTCACTTATCTGAATATCATGTCCTTTTCCCATGTTTGGGAAGTTTTCTGCTATTTCTTGTGTAAATAGAATTTTAATATCATTTGTACTGACCTCTGCTTCTTCACTGATACCTATCACTTTTTTCTCCTTTTTAACATTTTTTGTTTATTTATTTCTTTTTAAACACAAAATGGCTAACATATGTATCTTACTATCATTGAAATAGGGGGAAAGACTTGGATCTGGATGTTCTGGTCCCACTGCAGCCCCAGCATGGCACTGTTTTTGTCAGGGTGGGGCTAGTTCTCCCTCCCCAGAGTCCACACTGATGCTGACTCATGGGGTGATGCTTGGCTCTCAATACCTATCACTTTTAAATCATTTTGCTTTGCATCATCTTGCAGTCACTGAATTGTTATTTCCTGGTTCCTTGTTATTTTTAAGAGGTCTTTCCTTTCATGATCACAAGCTGCACACCTGTCTTCAAGGACTGAACATCTATTTTTAGTTTCTTTCCAGCGATTTTTGCAGCTTTCAATGGAATTTTTAATTTCCTGGATATCTCTTTGAGTCTGTTTCATGCATTTAAAAAAATCTCTCTTATATTGTTCATTCATGGTTTCCCTCATTTTCCTATGCTCCTCTATTTTTTTAACTATGTCTTTTTAAGAGATGCTTAGCAATTCTTTTATTATGTTTTTTATTTCTTCTTTTACCTGAGATAGTAATTCTGTTCTAATTTGTTTTATGGCCTGTCTTGGTTACTTTTCTCTTGTTGCTGGTTACTTTTCTCTTGTTGCTTGGTTACTTTTCTCTTGTTCCAAAATGAAGCAAGGAAAGGTTTATTTAGCTTACAGTTTCTGGAGATTTCAGTCCATAATCAGCTGGCTCCAAGGCAGGCTGGTCTGCCACAGGGGCAACACTTCAAGGCAGCAGCCAGAGCAAAAAAGGCAAAGGCAAGCCTCTTCTCCATCCCTTATATTGTACACAGGCCACCTCCACCCCCATTTCAGGGTGGGTGTAACACTCACAAAATGTCCTTGCCCTCCTTTGCACAGGATGAGGATATTTACAAAGTAAGAACCCTGGCTCCCTGCTTAGTCTCTCAGTTAAACTTCTAAACTTCTCAAGTTGACACACTGTGTCAACCATAACAATCCACCCCTTGTCAACTTGGCAACCAGACATATTTCTTTAAAGCAGCCTCCAGATACCAAGGCATGCTAATTCTTACCATTTTGTAACTTGAACATTATAACACAACTTTAACAATCCTTAAGAACCAGGAGTAAGTCTATCAACATTACATTACATTAGAAACATAACATTTTGTCCTTGGACACCCAAAGACTCATGTCCATCCTTTTGTGCAAAAGGCATTTAGCCCATCTGCAAGAGTTGCCAAAGTCCTAGCAGTTTCAGCATGGAAACAGTTTCACCATTGCTGAAAAATCCAAGTTCCAAGTCTCTGAAATGTAAGGCAAACTCTTAGCTGCAAGTACCCTGTACAAATGAAAGCAAAGTTAAACACTTTCAACATGCAAGGGCACAAGACAAACATTTTCATTCTAAATTTGCAAACAGGAGGATACAAAGCATTGGGACCAAAACAAGTCCAAAATTCAGCAGGGTAAATGTTAAATCCTATAGTTGTTTGTCCAGCCTCTGAAGCAATCTGTGGCAAATTGTGAGCTCCAAAGGGCTTGGGTGATTCCATCCCTATGGTACTTCTAGTGGTCACCAATCCCATAGCATCTCTCTTATGCTGGCTCTGCTTCCTTATTGCAGGTTTCCTTAGATAACAATGTTCCTGGCTCTTCCAA
>RJWT010048844.1:0-11106 GCA_004365215.1 Cuniculus paca
GAGAATTTGGGCAATGTCCGATTTTCCTAGCTAAACCAAGGAACTCAGTAGAATCCAACTTTTGCTTATCCACTCACACACAAAAAAATGGGTATGAGTTTTTCTCCCTAAAATGTTTGAGATGAACAAAGTGAAATAAAACAGGCAGCATCACATAGCTGTTTTGTATGAGAAACCCCAAATATAAATAACTTAAAGACCAAGATAAAAGAGAGATGATAGTAAACAGGGAGGTTTCTCTGTTGAGATGGGAATGGATCTGGGGCAGGGGGAGGCAGTAGGGTGGGGAAGGAAAACCGAAGTAAGTATGATCCAGAGGTGGAATAGATGTAGCAAGTTGGCGCAAAGAACAAAACTCTCGTGTCAAAATGTACACCAATGAACAAGACAGTCCTATGTGTGGCAAGTAATTAGAACCTCTGCAAGGTACTGTGAAGTTAAAAGATCTGATGTCATCTAACAATGAGCCACTGTGTGTCGCCAGGAAGCGTCCACACTGACACAGTACTGTGGTGAAGAGTGCTGTTCCTGACATCCTCAAAGGGTGCTTCTACCTCAGTCTCTCCCATGGCTTTAAACTGAATCCACCCTAGGGATCTGCCCCTAGCAGAGAAGCCACAAGTTGGCCTGGCCCATGATGTACCTCTCTCTTAGGTACTAGAGAATTCTATACTATGTTTCTTTCATAAAGGGGGAAATGAAGATGTCATGATACAGATGGAAGGTGTAGAGATTTTAAATAATTTCATTTTTCTCATTATTGGTATAGTGAGTGCACAGCATGGGCTTATCTCGAAGTTGTTCTTCAAGGACTAATTCTCAACTGCAAGACAAAGCTAGGAACATTTTTACTACTCCCCCCAAGACTGCTATAATGAAAATGAAGTTTGAGAGTTGCAGGAAGAGAATTGGTTACACAGACCCGTTTGAGACTCAGTTCATTAATGGGCAAGGGAAACCTAGGTTCTGTATTAGAGGTAAAATAAAAGCAATATAATCAGGCTTCCCACACCTTCCACTTCCGCATTCCTCAGAGAGTACTGCTTGAGGTGGTAAAAAAGATTGAAGAATGATTCAGGGGCCCTCTTGGTTTGCAACTGGACCTTTCAGTGGGAGACGTTTATGGAGATTTCTGTCATCAGGAGTACTTCTGTGTCAGGGCATTCCACCTCACATTTTGAGCAATTCCTCCTCAGCCCTATGTGTTTCCACTCACATACTTATGCTAAAATGAAGAGGAAGAAGAGCCGGGATGTTGAACCTGTATCCAGAGTTAGCTTTCTTTGGATCTTCTTACTATCCTGGAGCATAGCAGCGTACCACTCCTCAGCCAATGAGATTTGTGTAAAAGTTCCCTACATGATGAGTTGTATCATACATTGCTTTTTGGATGATGGCAAACACACTGGAATACCATGTCAAATTCGTCTTAATTTGTCAGATAAAAGGAAGACCTCAAAGGAGTTACAAGTTTATGGTGAGTGCTTCAGGCAAAGCTTTTTCAGACTTTCTGAGATTACTGTTGGTTCTGTCTTTATGCCTAGGGTAGATCTTGCGGAAAATTTAGACAAACACACCTTTATGGAAAGTATTTCATCGCTTTATTGAACTAGTCTAACTATGGAGTGATGTCCGACAGGTCATATCTGTCCTCTGCCCTCGCTCCCTGAGTGACCATGGCACAGGAAGTAACCCCTGGACACCAACCTCTTTTGAGCCATGACCATACCAACAACCAACTCCTAGGGAGGCATGAAGAATAAGCCTAAAGATGTTTACAGAGCATTTCGATATATTCCTAGTGTAGAAAGTGCTGAATAAATGATACCCAACCCTACAAAACAAAGCAAAAGAAAATGGAACAAAATGAAATAAAAACCAAAAAAACTCAACTCTCACATTCTTCTCATGTGCCTTCGAACATTTCCAAGCCCATCTTTCACCTGAAGTTGCTATTCCAAATCCAGATAAATGATACAGTCATTCAAGTAAATGTCTTTATAGTAATAAACTGTTTTCTAGCTTTATTTTTTTTATGTGCACGGGACTGCATTCCTACGAAGCTGGGCGAGTGTCCATGCACCCTCAGCAGTGGGTGAGACTGGACCTCCCTCCCTCTGACCGACCCGAGCTCACTCTCCTGCGTCTTCAGTCTGTTTCTACTGTCTGCTTCGGAAATTCAGCCCAGCGAAAGGACAGAACTCCCAGGGGGCCAGGAAACAAAATTGCACTTTACTGTGTTTCAGACAGGGACATCATCATGATCGAGGTTTAAACATGGCTGGCCCAAGCATGAATCTGGGAGGTGTATTTTTCACCTTGTGGTAAATCGGCAATAAATGTCCTTTACATATAGGATGAGGTGGTGAAAGAGAAAACGCTCCTTAAGCTGCGAACACCTCAGACACTGACATGCATTTAGGAAAGAGGCCCCCTCCGCTGTCACAATTTACAGGGCTGCGACATGCAAGTCTCTTGAGTTCCTGCTAACCCTACACCATCTGCAATGAGTCTGAAGCCCTGAGCCCCCTGGCATCCTGATGACTAAATGAAATGAAATGGGCATATTTGTTAGAGTCAGCTGGGAAGCCACACGACTTGGTTAGTTCCCGAGTTCATAAATTTATGTCAGAGCAAGAGGGGCCTTGGAAGCTCAAGTGAACCAATTTACCCTAAGTGCAAATGGCAGTTTTGTTATTTGGTGTCAAAGTTACCAGTCGCACAATGACAAGCTGCCATAACACATTTTCTTGTTCACTAAAGAACAAGGGTTTTGTTGGTTAATATTCCTTGCAATGCTCCTTTTCATAATTTACAACAACTAGATGCTGATAGGTTATTTAACATTTATGAAGTTAAGATGTAATCAGAAAAACCCTGATTATCTTTACAAATAAAAAAGTTAAATTATTCAACTTTTTTCCCCCCTTGGCTTCATTTCACAGCAGGTGCATACTTTACAATAGGACAAGTCAATCAAACCATCCTTTTTAAAATCTTTTTTTAGGAGCCAGAGCAGGAACAATTCTAAGAGGAAAAACTATTAATTCAGTTTGATAGCTGCACTGGCTTCAAAACACTGGTTGCACTTAAACAGGCTTTTAACACACCGGCTGAAATTCTCCTCTGTGCAGGAAGGGGCACCTTCATTTTGTCCTTCTTGGGTGTGGGAGTGAAGCACAACTCTGGAAATGTGACATGGGTCATACAGTACTTTTATCTTCAGTCTTTTCTACCCTTTTAGATAGGGTTTCCCTCGGGAGGGACAGTTCCCTTCTACCCTGCAAGTTCCCTGGGCCATGCATCTTGTCTCACGCATGAGGCTTCTCAAACAGGTTCTTATTTACATTAAATGAATACAGGAGTCCATCAACACAAAGGCAAATGAATTACCAAGAAATTTTGAGCTACAAAGAACGCGATCCTATTGGGTCACTCATATTTCCTATATGTGTAGCAAAATTATATTGTCATTTTTGAACTCCATCACAGCTCATAAGAAAATCACTTGCCTTCTGTACCTTCTAGGTAAAAAAAAAAAATAGTGAGAAATCCCCCCCATCACAATGTGGGTTGTTGCTTACTTGATAATAACCTAGAGAAAATAGCTTAGCATGTCTAAATTGACTTTTTTATTAGTAAAATGTGTAAAAAATAGACATAGTACATTAAGTTATGAGCATTCAATCAGCTATACGTTTATCTCTTAGCAGAAAACCTAGCATCTATTGAAGTTCAATAATGTAAGATAAATTTATTAATATGCAAAATAAAACACATATCACTAAAGGGAGTTTACATTTTCTATGGGAAACCACTAATCCTTGTCATTTAGTTATTGCGCTTACAAGTTGAGAAATTGTCAATGTTGAAACACCCTAATTAATGCAAGGTAAATTTTTTAGACAGTGTAATGCCAATTTTGACTTCAAATAGGTAGTGTCTGATCTAATACACTGCTGCTGATGAGGCAACTGAATGCCAACGGGTCTGATGTCTATAGGTAGGCCATATTGTCGCTAGCTAAACCTTTAATCAAAACTTGATTAATAAAAAGCATGTACATTCCTAAGTAATATTAATTAAAATAATTTCTCAGCAGAAACATTGTTGCCAATTCTTTTCTTTAATAGACTAAAAGATAAATGTGAAAGGAAAAGCACCAGCATTTCGATATTATGCATGAAGCCTAAATAACTCACCATCCTGAGTGGAAAAAGTGCATGTTGAATGCAGTGACAATGTTAATTAGAACATGATTAAGGGCTAGGATAGTTCAAAATATAGTCATCATCTTGATAAATGAGAATGGCTCATTATTATCTTTGGGGTTTAAATAATTTTGAATGTTTGGGTTCTTAAGCACCAGGATATCTATCTCCATTCTTTTTCTGAGTAAACCATTTGTGTTCCGTGACGTCCTTGCTTCTTAATTTTCTACGATCTTTACCCACTAAGGTAACATATAGCCTTTGCTCTCTTGTAATGTGTAATATCTTGATCCAAAGTGTGAAGCTAGTGAAAGGTGAGAAGGAACATTTAGGAGTAAACTAACCTGTTTTACATGTCATGTGTAGGTTCCAACAACAATGGCCAGCATCTATTAAGAACTAACTGTCTTACCACACTGGCTCCCTGCATGTAACAACGCAAAACAGGCATTCATAGTCCCTTTCTCAGATGAGACGACTGAAATTTAAAGACATTAAATTTAAAGTCCACAGGAAAACTAAATATTAGTTCTCATTTTACATAGGTTCCAATACTTCCTTTTCTGGAAGATGAAAAAATGATGCATCTGAAAGACAACATGTGAGATGAGATAAAAGTATGGTAAATGTTTAAGTTAAAAATTTATTACAGTAAAGACACTGCCATGAATCCCCTTCAAAATGCTTCTTGCTCAGAACACACTTATGCCCTATTCTTGCCACTTTCTGAAGTGGTGCCGAAGTCCTCTTTTCATGAGTGTCTTTATGAGGTACGATAAAAAATATGGTGACTGCTGCTGTTTAGTTCCACGCATAGAAAGAAGACTCTTACAAACATCACAAGGTATCCGTACTGACCTTATTCACTGGATCTGGCACTGCGTGATCTCCGGCTCTTCCTTACAGTCAAACTGACCATGCAAGGTAAATGTTAGGAATGAATTCAGGCCATTGAGGCAGCCACAGCAGCACAACTAAAGTCACTCACTAAAGAGAATATCCAGACCTGCTTCAGGGATAAGTGTGTTTAAGTAAGGAAGAGGATTCTGAGGGGATTAATGGTAATGTGTCTTGTTTTATAATATTTCTTGTTAAATTTAAATTTAAATTCATTCACTGAATTTTTAAAGTCATATCTCTTTTTATCCTTGGAAAATATGTATATGTGCTCTATTAGTCTTTAAAGGAGTGCGTGTGCGTGTGTGCGTGTGTGTGTATGTGTGTAGGGTTAAATTAAAGTGGAGACAGATGTGGGCTTTAATAGGAAATCAAGTGTTTGAATAATTTTAAACAGGAGAATAATCAAAATTTATTTACTTTTGCCTACATGGTAAGTAGTGCAGATGACTTCATCATTTTATTCTTCCATTAACTGAGTAACCATTTCACAAGGATATGTGTTCTGCACACCACCTTATCTGGAGGTGCGGATGATACTCAAAGAGATGAACTTTTATTCTTTCAGTTGTTGGAATATTTTGATCACAGTACTATTGATATTTACCACATAATAATGAGGCAAGTGAAGGGTTTGCCTGAGACATAAGAGAATATTTAGCAAGACTTTGAGATACTCCTTGCGTAATCTCTTTGCAGTCAATTGGGAAACGACTCCCCTGCCCCCCTACCTAGCAAAAATCTTCTGCACCTGGAATTGACTTTGCCAGGTCCTATGTGTTCCTTATGGACTTTTGGATGGGGAGGTAAAGGCTTCTGGCTTCCAATTCCTTCATGTCACCAGAGACAGCTGTTTCCAGGTGGCTGTCTTCCCTTATGGCGTCACCATTTTCCACAATTAATTCTACCCCTATCTGGACTGCTTGGTAAAACATTATTCTCCCAGAACTATTTGGTTTTCACCAACACCTAGCTCTGTTTCTTGGCTCTCTGGTCTACTATTTCCAAAACCAGAGTTGATGCATCATATGCCTAAGAATTTTGTGCAATAAATGCACAGATATATGTATATTTAGGAGTTAAACCAAAGACAGAAGGAATTACCCCTTAAAGGTTGTAGTAGTGAGCAGACTTAGACTCCTCTGTGGGACCTTGAGCACACTGTATCAGTTTTTTGAGACTAACATTTCTTAATATGGGGATGATAATATTGTCTATCTCTTTAGGCTTGAATGAGAATTAACAGGGGTAAATCTGGAAAAGTGCTTATGCAAGTATTTAACATATAGTAGTAATTTAACAAATGCAAATATAACAAGAGACATAAATGTGTGTGCATGTTATTAGCTAAAAGGATCACAGTTACTCTTCCCTTGGGCATTTCCACACATTCTATAGACCTCGCCCTTTTTACTAGTATGATTTCTAAAGATGTATTAAGACGTAGTTTATTAACAGCATTGGAACCGTAATTTCAAACACCAAAAATCCAGTCAATTGCTTAGGTAACTCTTCTGTTGTCTAGCAACCATATAGACTCTTTTTCTCTCAGCAACTTACCTTTCATATTGGCCACAAAAGAAAGGCAAGAGTAAAACAGCAGTTCAACCACTATTTTGGCTTTGCATGTTCCAGAGAAACTGGTTTGATTCATACATTCAGAGAATTATTTTAATCGACCATTTTTGCTTGATGTATGTCATCCATGGTTACTAAACACTGAGGCCTATCAGAGTCAGATGGGGAAGCTTTAAAAAATATCTAGATTTCTTGACTTCTAGGAGATTCTTGTTCAGCAAGCTTGTGGTTGAATATTTGTTTTTGCCCAAGCTTTACGGGTGCTTCTACTGTTCACTCAGCTTTGGAAATTATAGACCCAGCCCACGTGGCCCATGACTTAGCTCTACAAAGGACATCATAATTTGGGAATGGCAGAATATGCCAAGTATCTAGAAAACCCCTGATTGCCAGTGCCTAAACAACCTCCGCTTATAACAAGTTTGTTTTCTTTCTGGTTAAGATTTATATTTGTGAATATTCTAGAAGAGAAAATACATTTTTATTATCCAAATCAAAACACAGCATGAGGTACTTTCCAATAAAATCAACTGTCGATTATACACAAGTCAAAATCATCTGACTGTTTACTGAGTTGATATCCTTCTAGGCACCAGGAAAAAAAAGTCTAATTTAAGATTTTAATCTTTCCATGTATTACAGGGTTTCTGTAGTGGAATTCGTGTGCCTGAAACTAAAAGATTGACAGGTCTGGATATTACAGATTTATTAACCATTGGTTAAATAGTTAAAGTTAGGTTCTTTACATTTTCCCTTAGTCTGGACCAGAATGAAAAGTTTTAAGGCTTGAGGTAGCAAGAGTTAAGGTTATATTATGCAAGCAAAAGTTATGTTTTATTCCACCATACTTTTCCCAGTGAAAACATTATGCATTCAATATAAAAATGTGATGTTAAACTCAGAGAAAAAAATGATACAATGCTGGAAAATTGGAAAGCAATCCAAGACATTTACTAACCCTATTCTTCAGTGAGTGGTTTTATCAGATTGAAAATGAGGATTGAGATTCATTGAATGCTGGAATAAATACATTTTGAAAAAAGAGTAAGACAAAACTTCATTTTCCAAAAAATGTCTTAGACTATTATACAGAAATATGTAGTGTACACCGATTACACATATTATGGTTTACAGTGATCTCCATGTAGATACTTTAGTTATCTTGTTGGTAGATAACTGAATTTTAAAGGTCACCTAACAGGTGCAGTGCTGGTATACAAACTCTGGTTTTCTTGTTGGTCTTACTTTGGCACCCTGTCTGGAAAGAAATGTATTTTTAAATCCACACCAAGTGTGAACTCTTCAGAATGGAAAGGCAATTTGTATTTTAATCATGTTAAAATGACAGGTGGTGACTGGCTAAATTTCAGGATTACCTAGGCACAAGGCTGAAAAAACATCAATTTTGCTTATCGTGTTGGACTTTCCCTTGTGTTTTGAGAATTTGGAGTGTAGGGATCCTGGTGTGAATAGGGAAATCCTCCAGTAGGTAGGCTGAATCTGGTCTCAAAGTGGCTTTATCCAGCCTCATTTTACTTTGTGGTGCTAAAACCCAACAGTACTATAAAAATACCAAGGACTAATTGTTAAAACGATTCATGATATCAATGCCATCCTGAGAAAGTAGAAATCAGTTCTGTTATGGGGATGTAAGTTTGTATGTTTCTCATAGTAGAACTTTTGTCTTTTTTGCTATTGAAATAAGAGAGTTCACGAGTATCTATGTCCCTAAAACTTGCAAACATGATAGTTCTTAATAACACCTGCCTCCATTATTGATTCTTCCTTTATGTTTTGTTTAGTTCAGTATGTTGTGTATTTATTTTATAGCTAAGGTGTATGGAATCATTTGTATTTAACATCTTAAAGCAACTTAAATTTTTCTTTGTTTATAAATCTCTTAGTGGATTTTCTCCTGTGAATTCAAGTGAAGTTCTTTCTGTTTTTAGATTGCACCATCAGAAGCATGTTGGTTTATGAGAACTTATGTTTTGTATATTAAAACTTTATATTATTTTTGACTATATTACTAGCTTTAACTTATTTACTGTTTATTTTGATGAAAATATATATATTTTTCCTAGTTATTTTGTGGAATGGATCTGCTGATGACCAAAATGGAAAACTAATTGTTATGTTGAACAGTGACTAAACTGCCTCGATGGGGACAATATGGGTTTGTTCCCATCTCTTATTAAGACTAGATATTAAAAATAAAATTACATATTTTGAAGTGCATTTAACAATTAATAGGTTTCAAGTCTTACCTGGAAATAAGGCCCTCTATTTGTGCTTTATGTTAAAATATAGAAAAGGAAGATTTCCCTCTAATCTTTACTCCACAGGACTGACGTAATCAAGATTTTATGTGAGCACGATGCTTACATCAGCATTACATGCACTAAATCACAAAAGCAACTCAACGGTGACTGAACAGCTCAGTGGGGACTGTAGAGCATAGAGAGGTAAAATTCAGCTATCATTACCAGCCACAATTTAAGGTACATAGGCAGAGTGGGATACTGTCTGTCTAAATTCCTGATCCACTGATAGATTATAGAGAGACTGCTACAATGCCAGTGATGTAATCTAAAGAACCCCATGGACCTTATGCACTTTGGATTATTCTGTTCATTTGTCCAGGAGACAGGTGATACGCTTCTCATTTACTAAATTCACATTTCCATCCTTGTAATCAAGTAATTTTCTTGAGAGAGAGAGAGAGAGAGAGAGAGAGAGAGAGAGAGAGAGAAATAGAGAGAGGATTTTGTTTCTTTACCTGGCGGTGTCCAAGCTGCAAATATGGAATAAGGCCCAACTACTGTGACATTATATGGAGGATGAATTTCTTCTGGTGTCCACAGAGGTGTTTGGACAATGTAACCATTGCTGGTACTGCTGCCACCTCCGGTTCTGACTTCTAACTTATAAATGTATCTAAGTAAAGAAGAATTTTAATAAGTCAGTGCACAAAAGAGGCAGACGATGATTACTGACTTTTCCATCCATTGTTTTGTCTTAAATTTGTGACAGATGGTAAATTCTTTGCTCCTTGTCCATGGAGTTCACCGCAGACTTGGACGTTTTTCTAGTCCAGGTAGCATTTTGTTCAAGCCATCACTCCTTCTGCCACTCCCACCTTGACACTTTTAACCCCCTAATCATTCATAACTTTTCCTGAAGATCTCAAGACTGTCTTGGAGTATGCTGCTGGATTGTGGAAGATTCACATTATTCTTCCTTATTTTTAATGGGTTGAAGTTCAGGTAATATGCTTAGAGGAAAATGTTTATAAATTGATCTGTTATCCTCTACAATAAAACTAAATTGTTCTCTATGCTCTACAATAAAACATCTGTTGATGTAAGATATATTTTGTCTCTGCTTAGAAATGAATGGGAATGAATTGCAAATGTGTAAAACTTTCCTCTCCTAAAACTATATATCTACATCTAGTGTGGCAAATAAAGTAAACCTAAGAAAAAAGTAGTTGATGTAAAACAAAACTCTGAATCTCTTTTGTTACTATTTAGAGATACATTTTTAAAGTAACTTGATAATTTTTAAAGTTTAATACTGTGATTGCTTGACTCTACTTTGATTGCTTCAGTATTTGATTTATTAAAAAATTCTGCTTTCATGTCAAGTAGAAGACTAACCTTTTTACTGATGTTATAAGGACTCTCAGGTAGTCTGAAAACTAACTGAATGATTTAGTGCTTTCATCAGGTACAGCATGACTAATGAATAAAGAGATTAATCAATAAAAGTAACATTTCAGTGAAATGCATTCTTTTCAAACCTTGAAACATTATAAAAAAAATCTTTGCATATGCTGCTAAAATTTTCTTTTAGTTACCTGTTATTGGGCTGCAGGTGTTTATCTGTGAAATTCTGCTCCTCACTGCCACCCAGGAAGAGTAAAGTTCCATTCCGACTCAACCGATACTGAGAAATGAGACCATTGGGCTTCTCTGGTGGACTCCAGTACAATTCCACTGATGTAGAATTGATGACGGTGTGTCGAGGTGTCACCCAGACTCCTGGAAAAACAGCACCATGAGCTCTTTTGGAAGGATAAAATAAATGCCTCGTCAAAAGTTACACAGTCGCCTCACCAACCATGATATGTTTTACCTGTGGATTAAAAGAAGTCTCCCTGGGAGTGGCAAATACGTTCACTTTGAAGATGGAATATATAATTGAGCAGAAATACATTTTCCTGTTGTCTGTTTTATTTTTGAGTATTACTCTGGTAACAGTAGACAATTTCTCCATCTTGGCTGTCACCCGAAGTATAATTTAATCAAGGCTGGAGAGCCTATCCAGGCATTTTACATTTTGATACTATTTACCTCAAATACATGGAAGAAAGTGTAATCTAGTACTTACCTGGGTTACACAACTCAACAGGTAAGGA
>RJWT010048845.1:0-11086 GCA_004365215.1 Cuniculus paca
TGGATTTCAGAAACAAGACCAAAGGAAAACCTCCATATTTGTTATATTGCGTACCATTATTCTCCTCATAGATGCTCAGACTACCGGCCCCAGGCCTGAGAAGTCAATCAAACAATACAAGTATTCAGTTGTTTTTGTACCTCAGTTGTTGTCAACTCAACCTGTCCTCTGAGCCAGCCATTTGCTTACAGGGTTGAGGAGGTCTTGATTCTCAGCCTGCACACCGGTAGGCTCATGTGTGGGTTTACCAGAAGGTGAATCGACTTCTTCTTGATTTTGTTGTGCTCTTCCCAGAGCCAGAAAGGCTTATCTGTATGGACATATTTTAGAAGCCTCTGCCCTCCAACAAAGTTTTCAAGAGTCGAATGAAAGGAATTGTGTACCATTAAACTTAATTTTTAAATTTTTATCATCTTTTCTCTATATATTGTAACTTGATTTCAGCACTTAATATAAGCAGCACACATTCATTCATAGAAAATCTCAATCATAAAGGCAGACACTGTACCATTGAGCTAAATCCTGGGCCAAGAATTGAGGCTCTAATTGTAGCCACTCATTGATAAGAAAAAGAGAAGAAAAACTATGAAAATATTTTCTCAATTGAATGTAGAAAATGAATTAAGAAGTAATTTATGGTGGTCAGAAAAATGTAGGCAAGCAAAAAAAGTAAACAAATATTTATCCTTGTCAACTCTACTCATTTATTACAAATAACATTCTAATGTAGACACATTGTATTAATTACTTTTTAATTTCTGGAACCCAGTACTCAACACCTGACACCCACAAACTCAAAAAAGAGAGATCTATTTTGGTCCACAGCTTATAGAGGATCAGTCCATAGTCAGTTGACTCCAAGACAGGGCAGCATAGCACAGAGACATAGTAGAGGACAAATTTGTTCATGGTATGGCTGCCAGAAGCAGAGAGGAATCAAGGGAGAAGGAGGGATATATACCCTTCTAGGCCACGCCTCCAGTGACCCACCTTGGCCTACCAGGCTTCACTTCCCAACACCACATCCAGGAATAAACCCATCAGTGGGTAAATTCAGTGGTTAATATCACACACCCATGATCCAGTCACCCCCTGAAAGCCCCTCCTATGAATTTATGAGGCTTTGGTGGGGGGAGACATCTAGCTATAAACCAAAACACCTAAGTAATTTTTCTGTATTTTCAATAACATTAACAATATTGTTTTTCTGTGTACATCATTTTTATGGGTTATGTTTTTCACTCATTTCTTATTGTAGTTTTTACCACAACTGTGCTATAACATACCAAAGTGTATTCAGTAACTCCACATTTTTGACACCTATGCAAATTCAAGTTAATGCGCAATATTAAGATATTTTATCTCATTGTTTCAAATACACTGATACTTTTGCTTGACTTTATAATAAGAAATAGACTAAACATTTTTCTCCCTGTAATAATTCCAGAGGGACTATTTGAGTATTTACAGAAAGGTGGACCTTAATGTGCAACTCAGTCTTAGAGCTCTTGTGTGTCATGTGCAAGGCCTAGAGTTTGATTTCCAGAAGGGTGAAATCTTTTTTTAAATAAGTAAAGCACTATGAAAATAAAACATAATAAAAGATAATCTAAAACTGTGACAAGGATAATGTGAGAAATTCATTGCCTTTTGTTATTTGTGGATGCATACACATTTCTGTAGAATATATGCTTTATCCATAGACATGATAGCCTTTTTTTCAGACATGATTAGTTTCATGTTTTTAATGGTTTAAATAAATTTTTAAACTAGAATAGTCAGGAAATGTTAGTTGAGACAGCACTCCATCTGTGAAAATATACACTGAGAGCATATATACACATTTCAAGATATAGTGTGACTATAAAGAAAAATCTACATTCATAATTTTGAATACCCTCGATTAAATGGATATTAAGATGAACAAAGATTAACATAGCTTTGCCTTTTGCTTCCTCTTGAAAATTTTATATCAAATGAATTTGTGCCTTGGGTATTCTCTGCATTTTTATTGGACACTCTCTCTTTCCACCAGCACTAATGTGGATAATGTCTCATTTCCAGGTGTGGAGAGGATCTCAGCCAGGATCAGCAGCAGATCTTGGAAGGCCTCACCACGCTGGACATCAAAGGACAGGCAATACCCTCAAGACTCCTGGTGCATGGGGAGCTGGCCTTCCCCCTCGGAATAGATAACTCATCCAACTGCTTTCTTGCAGCTGCCCGCTATGGTTGTGGCCGTGTGGTAGTGACAGGCCACGAGGATTTGATCCTGAACAAAAAAATGGGTCCATTTATACTAAATGCTTTGCGCTGGCTGTCAGGGAAGAAGAAAGGCAAGATTGGACTCCAATCAAAATTTAAAAGTTTGGGCACTATGCTGTCAAATAGTAACCTGGATTGGAGCATAGTACAACATCTCACCAGTGACTTGAGTGTCTTTTGCTGTTATACTCTTAACAGCAAGAATGCCAAGGAGATAGAGGAATTTGTGGCAGAAGGTGGAGGACTGCTGATTGGTTCACAGGCATGGTGGTGGAGCTATATGCACCCAGGATACAACTGCGTGTGTCAGTATCCAAGTAACCAGTGCCTTCAAAGCTTTGGTCTTGCCATCTTAGATCAGACAGTCAATCAAGGCTGCTTCCCAGTCCCCAAGCTAGGAATGACAACCTACCACTTCCACAGAGCTCTATCCCAGTTTGAGGCCATGTTATATGAAAAGGAGAAGAATTTAGAAAAGAGCTGGGTGGAGAATTTAATAAGAGATTGTAGCCATGTGTTTCAAATCCCACATAAGGACATCCCCATCTATGAGTCTGTGAAGAATCATGTTACCGAAATGGTCAAATGGAAGGGCTTACCAGTCGTAAATAAGAAAAAGAGAGTCAAGAAGGGAAGCCCGGAGGCTGCCCTGATATCTATGGCATGCTCATTGGTCAAATCAGGCATTGACAGCAGTCTGGTCCTCAGTGATCCATCCTTTCTCTCCCCCACAGAATTCCCCATCACCATTGAGATCAATGAAGGTATGTAATGGAGAAAAGCCCCAGGGTTGCATTGGGACCAGGGAAGTGGTGGGCTAGATGGCTTCAGCAGTATTCCACTATCCTTTCTCCTGAGAAAGACCATCTCCTTTTTTTTGCCATAAACTTTTAAGAAGATGGAGTTAGGGAATTGCAAATGAGGTATGAGTGTCCTGAGTGACAGCCTTGGTGCGTTAAAGTGTTCAAGAGATCCCATCACTCTGGGAGGCACTTGTGAGAATTTGGACAAAGGTAGAATCATGGCAGTGGAAAGTTCTCAGCCTTTCTTATGATTCTTACCAGGGCACCGCAATTCCCAGGTGAGCACTGGACTCTACTTATGTGCAGGGCAGATTGCAGAAGTTACACTGCCTGAGAGTGCTCTTGATGCCAAACTGAAGGTAAGGCTTCAGCCCCTGTCTCAGAGAGACTAATATTTCCTTAGCACTTAGCTGCTGTCTATAAGATTTGGGATGCTCTCAGAAAACCCACTAGGAAAGAAAGTACCACCCCCATTTTGTGGACAAGCAAAATATTCACAAAAAGGTTGAAAGCTTTCACAAATTCTAAATAGAGTATAGCATATAAAACATAAAACAGAGCTTGGCAAGTAAGATATAGATGCACGTAAGAGATAGTTTTGTCTCGTCTTTCACACAGTATCAAAGCTTTGCTGAGCATTATTCTCTCCTGTAGTAGCTGAAACACCCGTATGTTGTCCAAGCTGCAAACTGAGTGTAGATAAAAGGATCCTTTCCACAGCACTTTCTTATCTGAGACTCACTGGAAATAACAAATGCATAGTTAGTGGTTTTTAAGTCAAACTTTGTCTTGGAACTGGTTTTGTCCAATTTTTTTCAAAAGTCCAAAATAAGAAGTAATTATAGCTATTAAGAGGTGCCCAAGAGAAAGTGGAAAGGCAGAAGCGATTCTCCACTTATTCAAGTGAGACTTGTCACTCTGGGATGGTTCTTCCCTCCATCCAAAACAGAATTCTGTCTGTCCTTAAACACACATGCAGCGTCCTTCCATGGTCTCCCTCACATGCAGAGATATTCACTCTGTGTCCTGAGGGACCTAATGAGCTGTGCTTTTGGTGACAGATACTCATTGGCTGCCACACAGACAATGTAAGTCACCATGCTGATTATCTGCGTCCACCTGTGGTGACACACCAGTACCTTTTAGACCAAGCCAAGAAGCGCATCTCCTGGCTCTGGGGGGGCCTCCTCTACATCCTGGTACCCTCGTCCTACAAACTTGGCACAGTGCCAATCACCATCAGTGGTGCTGTGGCAGCTCCATACTTCAAATTAGGTGAGTAGAAGATTCAGGTTCACCATGAGATCTGGACCAGATGCAGGTCTGGAGGAGATGGGGCAGTGATTTGAGGGAGGTCGACAATTTAAGGGAAGAAGGGGATGAACCAGCAGGGTGCAAGTGGGCTGAGCAATATGAACACACTGTCTCAATAAACCTGAGAGAAAGGTGGGCAAAGATAGGGGCTTTCATTTCATAGCAAGAAAAGACTTTTGATTCGTTACCAGGTATCTTTTAATAAGTGATCTTTCAAATGCTATAATGGGAAGTGAGGAAAAGTGGTGTGGGACAGGCTGTCTACTCCTTACTCCAGGTAAGACATCTCAGGAGGAGTGGAAGAAGCTTACCCAGAAGAATGAAGTTCCGTGGGGAGAGCTGGCCACAGACAGCATCATCCTGACAGCGTCAACTCCAGACCTCCTGAAACTGGAAGACCCCACGTCTCTGCTCCAGCTCTGGGATGAGATAATGAAGGCGGTGGCCCATCTGGCTGCCAAGCCTTTCCCTTTTCACAGACCAGAAAGGATTGTTTTCGATGTTCAGATCTCATATGGTGGGTGCTGTGGGAGAAAACTTGAAATTTTTATTTTCACGCTGAGCAAATAGCATTCAATTGCAAAGAATAATTTTGTGGAAATTCTGAGGAAAGCCAGGCATAATGAAATGGAAGACACTATGAACAATATTCACTTGGAACCATGTAAATGATTGTTTAAATCTTCCAAGAAATGGGTTATCACTGAACAATAAGAACAAAAGAAAATAAGGGTGGGATCTTTACTTGTGCCCTCATGGCACACGGAAGACTTGAGTGGGATCAGAATTGGTATAGAAGGAGGAAGAGGGCAGAGAAGTCTTCTGTATCTTTGAGCAGAGTCAAGCAGTCTTGTTAAGGCTTGAGAAATCTGGAGAAAATATAGGTAACAGAGAAAAATAAAGAAGAAGCCTGATGTTCATCTTCAGGCATTCAATGTGATTCAATAAAATGTACTGGGGCTAAGCAGGAGAAGGGAGAATTTTGTTATTTTCCCTTAGAGTCCCAGGCACAGAACATCAAGGCATGGAGACATTACCCACCTAAATATGGGAAGAAAATGAATGAGGATGCTCAGAGTCCCATTCCATGTACACCTATTATTTAGGACTAAGTGGGAACAAAAATGCCTAAGAAAATGGACAAAGTAGGCAGCGAAAGATCTTGTTCAGAGAGTAAAGCCAGATGATGCAGATCAGTGTGCGATTGCTCACTGTATTCTAGTCTTCTGGGAAGACGAGGAAGGTATTATTGACTAAAAGTACAATATGTCATCTCTTTTTTCTTGTCACTTGCTTCAGGTATTTTGCATGCTGGCTACCCTATCATGTCAATAATGGAAGAAGCACCAAATATCCTTAATGAAAACAAAATAAGGTCCCATGGTACATGGGGTGCCTTGCATGAGTTAGGCCACAACCAACAAGCAGGTGGATGGAATTTCCCTTCTCATACCACTGAAGCCACCTGTAACCTCTGGTCTGTCTATGTGAATGAGATGGTTCTAGGTGTCCCCAGGTCTCGTGCCCATTCTGCTCTTACTCCTGAAAGACGGAAGCAGAGGATAAAACACTACCTGGACAAGGGAGCACCCTTGAAAAACTGGGATGGGTGGACAGCGTTGGAAACATATCTTCAGGTACTGAGAAATTACAGAGAAATAGGGAAACCACCAGACCCCACGGTTGCATTACTTTCTGTTGACCCCAAGGAACTTAGCACTCCTTCACCATGCCTACCGGTTGAGGAAGTGGGACATGGAATGTGAGACTGGGCAGCACGGTGGTAGCCCCTAGTGGTTCAGTTACTCACCTGAAATGGATGATGAGTAGATACTGAAGTGTTTCCCTCTCCACTCCACCAAACATACTATTAGAAATAAGTGAAAAGTACATGAAATTGTTATGAAAATATAGCTTAATAACGTGCCTTTGGTCAGATAATCTTACAATAAAACTCAACTTCTCCAGTTACAATGATTATGAGCTTTGTATCTTCCAAGAGGATGGCACGAACTAACTCAACATATTTTTAGGAAATATAGCAAAAATAGTGACCTGTTTGTAAATTATTCAAACTGGCATTTTCTCAAATCTCTAAAAATAGGGAAGTACTGATTCATAAAAAGTAAATAATGCTATGTTTAATATTTTTTAAACCTCTTCTTCCATTTTCCTGCTGGCTATGGGAAATATATTGAGGGACTGGGGATGTAACTCAGCATCACAGTAGCTGTCTGGCAAATGTGAGGTCCTGAGTTCAATTTCCAGTTTCAAATAAAAAAGTTAAAGGAAATATATTGAGGAATGTCATCCTCAAAACCCATACTTCAGGCACAGAATCCCAAGTCTAAAAGACAATAGCCATCCTCTGTTGACCTTATAACTTATTAGAAAGGGCAGAGCTGACTTTATAAGTAATCAGAAAAGGGAGCCCTAAAACCCAGTTTCCATATAAAACCCTCATGCTTCAGATACTATAGCATATTGTGTTTGAATTTTCACTGTCTTCATAACTTCAAAGGCTCTGAGGTTCCTTTTGAACTAGACCATGTTACTCATGGATAGGTAATCTGTCTGAATATGTTCAGGGGAAAGTCAAAATTTCAGCTAGAAAGTTGACCTTCAACTTCAATGCAAAGCACCTGGAGATAGAGCAACTTTGATGCTGTTGGCAAAGCCCTCCACTGCCCTGGGAAGCTCAGACTGAAGTGCCCACCAGATAGAACCTCCTCAGCTCCTTGCCTTCCACTGTCAACACCATGGTCAAAATCCAACTTCTAGTCCAGTAGCCTCCTTACAGTCTCCCTACTTCTGTCTATAACCTGAGCTGGCCCATCTTCCAAAATGCCGCCAAATGAACCATCAGTTTCACCTGATCACCCTTCAAAAACTGCCTGTAGCCTTCAGATAGAATACCAACCCTTTTGTTATCAAGCTGTGCCTTATTGTTTGCCTCCAGCCACAACCTCCCACCTGTTACTCAATGTACTACAAATCCACATTGATGATACTTCTCAGAACTCTTCCCTGTGGTTCTTGTTTCTTTGCATTTAGCAGTACTGTTTTTCCTTCTTGAAAGAGTTTTGTATTCTGTCTATACCTGCAAAACACCTGTTTATGCTTTAACATGCCTCCTCTAGGAAGTCTCCATGAATATTTTTCTTTGAGAATTTATTTACTTCCTTCCCCATGTTACTTTTTGGTCCTAACATGTCTTTGCAACCTCGCAATTCAGTTATTTATTTAACCACTCATTTCCATTTCCATCTGTGTTTTGAGTTTAGCACAGTGCCAGGTGTATCATAGACTTTCAATAGTGGTTCATTATAATTAGTATTAGAAATTTCCAAATGTCTCAGGCTGTGAACACATTAGAGAAATCAAGAAAGAATGATACCGAATGGCTGAAATGTTTTTACTTTACCTTGTTCTCAAGTCTGTTATTCCCAAAGGTCCTAAATTCTTAAATGATAGGCCAAGATTCTAGCCCCTCTGGTGTTGATTCTTTTACAATCCCAGCTACCCACTTACAACTTTTAGCTACACAAGATGAGAATATATGTTCACGTCCGGCAGATTCACATCTTATCACTAAACTTAGGTGTGGAAGTAACTGCCCTTGTCTGGCAACCTGCCATGAAACCAGCATTGAGAAAGCACAGATACAATGGCTGAGGTTGGTGGGTGGCAGAATAAGATAAGTGCTTTTCTTACAGGAATAAGCTCTGAGAGGAGGGAGAAAGACAGAGACACTGCTGAGAATGAAAGTGTGCCACTTTCCTCAAAGCTAACCAATGCATTACATATAGAAAGTGCTCTGCGTTTAAAGATAGACTGTAACCAAGAGCCACCTTGTACTTTTATGTGTTGGATTAGCCAATAGCAAATGCTGGTGGGGCTGTGGGGAATAAGGAACCCTACTCCACTGTTGGTTGCACTGTAGACTGTGTGGAGATTCCTCAAAAAACTAGCATCAGAAGTCCCATTCAATCCAGCTACTTCCCTTCTGGGTATTTCCCTAGAAGAACTGAAAACATCATACCACAGTAATATATATGCACCCATGTTTATAGCGGCACAATTTGTAATAGCTAAATCTTGGAAACAAACCAAATGCCCACCAACAGTAGAATGGATAAAAAAAAAAAGATGTGGTGTCTTTATACAATGGAGTACTACTCAGCTATAAAGAAGGATAAACATGAGGCTTTTATAGGTAATTAGATGCAACTTGAGACCATACTCAGTGAATTAAATTAGACTCTCATGTGCAAATGTCATATGGTCTCCCTAGTGTAAAAAACTTAAAGAGTAAATAAGATCCAAAATGTACTATAGATATTGTGAAAGTGAAAGGGAAAGAAACTGCTCAAAAGGAGAGAACAACTGGAATAGGGGAGAGGAGAAAAGAAAGAAGGGAAAGACTAAATATAACATGTATATATACACAATATTGATAACTATACTACTAATCTGTTAGTTCATGAAAGAGTGGTTTGTGCTTCCATTGTTTGATCATTTGATCATTTATTTCATGCCTATGTCTCGTAATCTGAACAACTACTTTGAAGATAACAATATGCAATATATTAACCATTGTTAATCTATTCTTTTGTTTTGAAATTCTGTATCATCGTTTTTATTTTTCTCATTAAAAAAGTAACATGGCAAAAAAAAAGGAGAGTGACTTTTGCAGGTTACATAATTATTCTCCCCCCACCCCTTTTTTTCCCATTCCAGCTCCAGGAGGGCTTTGGCTGGGAACCATTCATCCAGCTTTTTGCCGAGTACCAGAAACTCTCTGGTATCCCAAAAAACAACGCTGGCAAGATGAACCTGTGGGTAGAGAAGTTCTCTCAAACCGTGAAGAAGAATTTGGCTCCTTTCTTTCAGGCCTGGGGTTGGCCTGTGACGAAGGAAGTGTCTGAAAGCCTGGCCTCCCTGCCAGAATGGGAGGAAAATCCCATGAAATCACACACATCTGATCTTATGAAATTATGTGCATCTGACCCCATGCAGTTATATGTATGTGATGAGGAAATGTGTAAAATTGTAGAAGAATTGATTCTGGAACAAGATCAGTCATTGGATTCAACACAGTAATCTGCACTTAAATTTCAACTTTAGTTTTGTTTTTTTTTTCTTTTTTCTCAATCTTATTCCAAATTGTCTCAGTTCTTTTGCAAGGCAAATATTAAAGAGTTAATACCAAAATTAGTTATATGCATAATTTGATCAATTTCTGATACATCAATTCTTTAAACTTTAGTGATTGGTTTCTTGACTTGTTTAGTGTTTGCATTTTTATTAATGGGTAACAGGAATTGAGCAAATCCAGAGAATTAATTCCAGAAATATATTTTGGAACCATTTATAGTGTATTTCTACAAACACTGAAATTATTTCATATTTCTTTTTCTCGTTTGTTTAAAGCGAAGGGTTTTTGGAATAGGAAAAAAGTTGCTAAAAAGCTAAATTATAAAAATTACCAATGTCCAAGTTCCAAAAGCAGAACTCATCTTGTGCAATGAACGTAAGGAGAGGCGACTACATAGCTTGTTTTGTTTCTTTCTTTTAAATGAAGAAAATCTTTACTCGAGGGTTGCATATTTTTATTGGAGTAAATCTGAGTGGTCCTACTTCTCTGGAGTAAAACTAGTGCTTACTGGTTTCCAACAGTATTTAGCTTCTGACTGGAATTTGAAAAAAAAATGAAAGCCTAAATAAAATAGTTGATAAAATAGTGATAGTTTCCTGACTATTCAGGTAAATACACACAGAGAGAGAGAGAGAGAGAGAGGCTAGGAAGTCATTTAATAAATACTTCTTGAAAAATCAGCACTCATCTCTCAGCATCATGGTGCCTAGCGCATTTAGGCTCAGTTTTTCACACACTCCATCAATGACAACTGTTCTCTAGACACCTTCTAATAAGTCCGTTCCCTGCAGGGAGCCAACATTTTCTGCTACTTTTCAACCCAGATCTTTCAGTGATACATTCAGATACACTCAGAATAAAGCATCAGCAAGCTTTATTGTCTCTTTCTTCAGAAATTCTTCCCAATTCTTGACATCTGTGGGAGCTCAAATAGTACCTAAAGTTTCTCCTTTGTATTAGATCCTATTAGTCATAAAGCTCTAAATCTTGACCAACTCAAGTTGATTTTAGAATTGGACAGAAAAAAGAGAAAAGGATAGGTAGGAAAATGTTTCTATTCATGGTCTACATCTCTGGAAAATAGAATGCTTTCACCCTTCATCTTAATGTGACCCTTTCTTTAATGCTAACCAATGCATTGTATAGAGAAAGTGCTCTGCATGTATGTGTTAAATAAACAAACCCAGAAGAAAAAAGGGAAAAGTAGTTCAGAACAGTGAAGAGAGATCTGGATTTACAACCAGGAAATAAAACATCTTATTCCTTTCTCTATGACTTTTAGATAATCTCTAAGAATTATTTTCTTATTTGTCAAATAAAGAGACAAAACAGCTCTAAGTAACTTTCATTTCAGAAACAATTTGATTAGAGAAGAAATGTAATTAGGTTTGAATACTTAAATTCAGAACTCAGCTGTACTATTTCAAAATAAGAGTTCTTCGGAGAGAACCGTGGGGCTATAATGTATCTAATGTCTTTTGTCAGCATGCAGCCAAATAAATGTAGATTTTACTAACTAGTAAAGTGGTCATTTTCATTGTGTTTG
>RJWT010048846.1:0-11087 GCA_004365215.1 Cuniculus paca
AACTTGCAACGATCCTCCTGCCTCAGCCTCCCAAGTGCTGAGATTACAGGAGTGCACCACCACGCCCGGCAAATTTTCTTCACTTTAAAAATTGAAACTCTAACTGGGCGTGGTGGTACACATCTGTAATTCCAGCACCCAGGAGGCTGAGGCAGGAGAATCACCTTGAGTTTGAGGCCATCCTGGCCTACATAGTATTCAAGGGCAGCCTGAACTACATAATGAGACCCTGTCTCAAAAAAACAGTAATAAAAAGCAAATAAAAACAAGGGAGACCTATCTGCATAGTTTTATAAAACCAGTAGTTTATAGAAGCATTTCCCTTGATTGCCTTTATTGCAGACTTAGACATACATTTTGGGTTTATTTCTCATGATATTGACATTTCAGCTATTGCATTTTTAACAATTAATGGCAACAGAAAGAACATTGGGATGTGTTAATTTGTTGTTTTTGTTTTTTGAGATGGGGTCTCACTATGTAGCTCAGGCTGACCTTGAACCCGCTGTGCAGCTCAGTCTGGCTTGCAAGTGTTGTGATCCTCCTGCCTCAGCCTCCAGCCAAGATATGCTAATTCTGAGTAGTTGACCTAAGTGTTGTTTTTAGTTAAAAATGTACTTAGAGGACCCGGGATTTAGCTCAGCAGCACAAGTGCCTGCCTGGTAAGCGTGAGGTCGTGAGTTTGATGCCCAGTACAAAAACAAAACAAAACAAAACAAAAATACATAGACATATGTGGTGTTTTGTTTTGTTTTGTTTTGTTTTGTTTTGTTTGGTCTTTTTGAGACAAGGTTTCACTGCAGTTCAGACTGACCTTGAACTCATATGTAGCTCAGCATGGTCTCAAACTTGCAGCAATCCTCCTGCCTCAGCCTCCTGAGTGCCGGAATTACAGGCATGTGCCACCATGCACAGCCACTAGAAATATCTTAAAGAATAGAATAGAAATGGACATCTGACTTTAGAAGGGTGATGCATTTGGTTTGAACTTCGATTATTTTTATTATTCTGTTTTCTAACGTTCATGCAAATTTTAAAGCTACATGTGTTTTTTGGTTTTTTGGTTTTTTTTCCTTGTCTTTTTGAGATGGGTTTCACTGTGCAGTTCAGGGTGGCCTTGAACTCACTTTGTAGCCCAGGCTAGCCTCAAACTTTCAGCTGTCCTCCTGCCTCACCCCTCTCCTGAGTGCTGGAATTACAGGCATGCACCAATGAGGCCCAGCTCACATTTATTTTAATTGTGATAAAATATTATCTTAACCTTTTATAAATATACAGTTCTGTGGCATTAAGTAAAATCATACAGTATTAGTTCTTTTTTGTGACTGGTTTATTTTCATTTAGCATAATGTTTTCATAGTTCACATGTCGTAACACATGTCAAAGTTTTCTTTATTACGCCTGAATAATATTTCAGTTTTTTATATATACATAGCATATTTTGCTTATTCATTTGTTGAAAGACATTTGGGTTGCTTCTACTTTTTGGCTTTTATAAAACTGTTAGGAAACTGGGGTACATAAATACCTGTTTGAGTTCCTGTTCTTTGGGTAAATTCCTAGAAGTGATATTTTTGATCATATGGTAATTCTGTATTTAATCTTTTGAGGAATCATCATACATTTTCCCCAGGGACTCCACAATTTTACATTCACATCACAACTGTACAGTTTTTCCACATTCTCACTGACACTTGCCATTTTCTGTTTTTGTTTTTATATTTTTAAAAATAATGACCATGCTAATGGGGTGTGAACCTTTTCTTTTGGTTTTTTTTAGTAGTGAAAGCATGTATCTGTAGGATATTTAAGAATTGCACTTAAAGTAAACTTTCTTTGTTTCTGCTTGATATTAAAGAATTTTCTTTTGCCAGTAATGCTTTATTCAGTATAACAAATATAAATACAGGTCATTACCTGAATATTTTTTTATGCTGACTTAGAAGTTTGCATATGTCAGATCTGTTTTGTGTTTGAAAATGTCATTTTATGTGACTTTTTAAACTCTAAGATAAAAAATAAAATAAAATTTCTTTTTTGTTTGCTAAATATCTAATGTATTAGGAATATACCATAGTTATTTTTGCCAATTTGATTCCCTTTAATTCCTCTTGTACCATCATAGAAATATTATAGTAATTATTTGCTGAACAGATATCAGTCATACTCCTTACTTTGTGACCTCAGTTTGATTATAGGCTCCTAAACAGTAGGAGTAAGCCAAATTACTTCACTCCCCGCAAGATTGGCACCAATAACTGATGTATACTCCTGGTATATGAGAGACTTACTATTCCTTGAGTCTGTCAGAGCTCAGTTTTATGATAGGTAGTAATTTTCAATAGTGCTAATACCTTCTTCACAGATTTATTTTAATACTGTACTTGAATGACAGTACAGTATATCTAGTAAGTCCTTGGGAATGGGCATGGATCTCTCATATAAAGCTAATGTTCAGTACAAAATCATTAGTGACAAGCCTAACCAGCCATCTGAATCTATTATTGACATTTTGATGTTTAAATGGTTTTAAGATATTGACCAGTATTGGTCATTAGTGTTAAGGATGTACTTTTTCAGAAAAAGTAAAGATGTGATTATATGGTGATGAAAGACAATTTATTGCATACTTCTGATGTTTTTCATTCTTACATTCTTATAAATCAGCATTGTATTGAGTGTTAATCTACGAAGCAATATTTTTAAGATTTCTCTATTCACTTTCTTGACATTATGATGTGTTTATTATAATGAAAAGAATATTCCAACTTCTTAGTGCTGTAATTGGTAAAGAATAAAATGAGGGTATTTTATCCATATAGGTAAAAGGATGAAAATAGATTTAGTGTTAAGCACATTGCAAGACATTGTATGCTAGAACGTCCAGTTTAACACCTTCGGTATGTTTTGATCAAAAGTTTTTTTTTGATTTCCAGTATTCAGAAGATATGAAGCACAAAACCACTCTGCTGGAACTTCAGAAAATGTTTACATATTTAATGGTATGTTTGAGCATCATGGAGAGAAAACTGATTAGATACATCCTTTGATACAGGGTTTGTTTGTACTGGCTTTCTTAACTTACATACTTTTATTTTTCAAGTGGAATTTTTTTATTTATCTGTCTTAACTGTCCTGAGGGTTTTTCACAGTCACCTCTCAAGTTAAATACATTGTGTTAGTTTGGTCTTTGAAGAATCCTGTGTGTCTGACCCTTTTTCCTTTTTTGGGTCACCTCTTTTTTTTTTTTTTTTTTTTTTTTTTTTTTTTTTTTTTTTTTTTTTTTTTTTTTTTTTTTTTTTTTTTTTTTTTTTTTTTTTTTTTTTTTTAATTTTTTTATTTTGCAGCACTGGGGATCAAACTCAGGACCTCACACTTGCCAGACAGGCGCTTAGGCCACTAAGCTAAATCCCCGGCCCTTGTCTTTTTGAGACAGGGTCTCACTGTGCTGTTCAGGCTGGCTTTGAGCTCACTTTGTAGCCCAGGCTGGTCTCAAACTTGTAACAATCCTTTTGTCTCAGCCTCCCGAGTGCTGGGATTACAGATGTGCGCCAACAGGCCCAGCTGGGTCACCTCTTTTATTCATGGAACTTTCTGATTCTCTTTGCTCCTCTTAATTCTCACCCCCAAAGCTATAAAAGTGATCAGTCTTTTAAAATATAGTGAATCAGAGAATATTAATTTTCTGCTTAAAATTCTTCAGTGGTTTTTTGTTATGAACAGAATGGTATTTAGAGTCATCTGGATAGCACACATCCTCTGTGATTTTACCTCAGCCCCCATCCTCCTCTCTTGTGCTTTCCCTATATCTAGCTTCATCTCCAGTAACTGTAAGCCCTTTGGAGCCCAGCACCCTTTTGCTTTGTTGCCTGTACAGTTATTTATGCCATTTCTCTTGCCTGCATCACTGTACTTGTTAGCACTCATTTTCTTTCTGTTACCCTCCGGTTTTGCTCCCTCTGACATACCACAGATCCCACAGTCATCAGACTGTACTTCTTGTATCAAAATTTTCCCATCTTTGAAGCTTTCCATCTTTCCTGTTATAGTCTTGGGGACAAAGATTATATTATGTTCACTCTTATATTTTTCATATTCTAATGATTAGTAAGGACAGAATATTTTTAACATTTAAAAGATGTCCTTCGTCATCCTTCCATTCTGTTTTTAATTTCCTTTTTAAGAGAGCTAGTACCTGTCATTTGAACCAACAAACAAAAAGTATTTTAAACTACTTTTTAAAAATTAGTAAGTAAAAAAAGAAAAAAACTAGTAAGTGAAATTTGAATCTGTAAAAAAAAATGTATTTAGAGCCGGGCTTGGTGGCTCATGCCTGTAATCCCAGCACTCCAGAGGCTGAGACAGGATCGTTGTGAGTTCGAGACCAACCTGGGCTACGAAGTGAGCTCAAGGCCAGCCTGAACAGCATAGTGAGACCCTGTCTCAAGAAGACAAGGGCTGGGGATCTAGCTCAGTGGCCTAAGCGCCTGCCTGGCAAGCACAAGGTTGTGAGTTTAATCCCTGGTGCTGCAAAAAAAAAAAAAAATGTATTCAGCCTTTAGAAGTTTTGTATTTTATGCTTTACAGTCCTTTAAGTCCTAAATTCCTTCCTCAAAATTCTAATACCTAAAAATATTTGTAGTTTTTTGTTTTGTTTTTGTGGTATAAGGGTGTGTGTGTATGTTTTGAGATAGGGTCTCTCCATGTAGTTCATGCTTGCCTTGAGTTCACTGTGTAGCCCAAACTGGTCTAGAACTTCCAGGTGATCCTCTTGCCTCAGCCTCCAGAGTGCTGAGATTATAGGCATGTGCACCACATCCAGCTAAAAATAGTAGTTTCATGAAGTTAATTTAAGCACCTTATGGCACCACAATCATTAAGTTGAAAATGCCAGGAAAACTAAAATAAAGTACTGATGACATTTTAAAACTTTATGGATTTACCATCTCTTTAATTGTTTTATTGTTTATTCCACCTTGTCGTGGCTATTTTGTTATTTTTATTTGATAGAATCTTTTTATTTTCTCCTTGTTCTTGTTAGGAGAGTGAGAGCAAAGCATATAATCCTAGACCTTTCTGTAAAACATACACAATGGATAAGCAGCCTCTGAATACGGGAGAGCAGAAAGATATGACAGAGTTTTTTACTGATCTAATTACTAAAATTGAAGAAATGTCTCCAGAACTGGTTAGTACTAGAATTAATGACATTTTTTTGAAATGTATATGGATTTGCCTATGTTTTGATTACTGACTTTTGTTTGTTTTATATTAAAGAAAAATACCGTCAAAAGTTTATTTGGAGGCGTAATTACAAACAATGTTGTATCTTTGGTGAGTATTATACCTGATTTTTGTTATTTGGAGATTATGTTTTATTTTATTTTAACTACTAATTTTTGCCTATTCGATCAGGACTGTGAACATGTCAGTCAAACTGCTGAAGAGTTTTATACTGTAAGGTGCCAGGTGGCTGATATGAAGAACATTTATGTGAGTAATAGTGTACATAATTTTTCACGGTTTTTTCTTTGTTTGCCTTTGTTTTTTTTCTGGTGCTGAGGGTTGAACTCAGGCCTCCATGCTGAGCTTACATCCTCAGGCCTTTTTTATTTTTTATTTTTTATTTTGAGGCAAGATATCACTAAGTCCCTAAATTGCCCCGACTGGGCTCAAAATTTTAATTCTCCTAGCTCAACCTCCCAGTGTTCAAGGATTTCAAGGATGTGTCACTACACTTGGGTGTACTTTTAACTCTTTATTTATAGTAGATTTGTCATCTTGAAACTAGCATTTTTCATGTGTTTTCTTTTGTTCTGCTTTTTAAGTGAGAATTAATAGTAGACCACAAAACTGTCTTTTGTCTGATCAAAATGTGAATACTTTAGTCCTTAGAATATTTTGGTAAGACTTACATGAAGGAAAACTTTTCACTAAAAAGTAAGAATTTCACTTTTTTAAACAAATTTGTTTTCCTCTCTGCATTCTGCCCAAACTATCACTACTACTTTGGTGTGTCTACATGCTATCCACAATAATGTGAAATTTTAAATCTGGTTTTATACACAGGAATCTCTTGATGAAGTTACTATTAAAGACACCTTAGAAGGTGACAACATGTACACTTGTTCTCATTGTGGAAAGAAAGTAAGAGCTGAAAAAAGGTATGCTTTTTGAAATTTAATTTTTATCACTTTGATAAATTATCCAGTGAAAGACAAACTAAGGATAAACTAAGATTAAACATTTATGAAATTGTTTAATGTAAACATCAGCTGTGTGGAGCTCAGTCTTGTGTAGCAATCTTTCATTCAATTTGACATATTGGTTGCACTAAAATGAAAGTTGGACTCATTAAACTCACAAGAAATTAATTTTTAGAAACAGGTATGTGGAAAATAAAGGCAGTGATTTTTTTTTTGATCATCATGTGTTCTCAGATCTTTAAGTGTAGTGACTTGTTCTTAGGTAATGATAGCTGATTTTTACATAGTATTTTTTATTAAGTACTCTCAAAACTTTACATGATTTCATTTAATTATTCCTGACAATGTTCTTTTGTAGTAGATACCATTATTATTCCCATTTTAACAGGTGATGAAATGGTTGCAAAGGAAAAATAAAGACATTTTCTGAGTGCTGGCCCACTAAGATAGGAAATGGAGATGAACAGTCTCTAGGGAAATAGTTAATCCAGTTGAAGTTGAATTCCCTTTAAGGCATATAGGTGGAAATGTTCTGCTGACAGTTAACAGTTGGAAAGAGTTCTGAGTTGGGCTTAGGTTTGGAGGTTAGGTAATTTTTGAGTTAAAGAGTTTTGTAAGTTTTTTGAACTGTATTCAAGCTGGTGCTTCTTTTTTTTATTATGTGCATTGATGTTATTTTGGGTTGCTTAAGTTTTGGTGTACTGATTAAAAATATCCCTCCTCAATTTGAATCTTTATAGAAGTTCTTAAAAAATATTAATGACCAAAAAAATTACTTGCTTTTCTAATGCTTTAGTATTTCATGATGAAAATCTTACTTTTTTCCTTTATTATTCTTTCAAGATATCGATATAAACATATCTTTTGTTTTGTTTTTTGAGACTAGTCTGTGTAACCCAGCCTGGCCTGGGACTCATGATCCTCCTGCCTCAGCCTCTTGAGTGTTGGGATTATAGATGTATACTGTCATATCTAGCTGATGTGTTTTCTTTCATCTCTGAAATAATTAAAATAAACACTGTTCTCATAGGTCTGAGTGTCTTGGTATATACTCAGCTCTACCAGGCTTAAGATAGATGAATAAACAGTTTGTGGACAATATGGTATGCTTAGTGAGACCCTGACTCAAAAAATAAGGGCTGGGGAGATAACTTAGTGATAGCCATTGGCCTGCTTACATGCACAGGCCCTAGGTTCAGTCCCTAGTGCCGAGAAATTTTTAAATTGTGTAGATCGATTGATTAAAAAATCCATAGATTGCTTGATAAAAACTTTTTCAGTGTATATTTTACCCTTGCATTGGTTTTTTTTTTTTTTTTTTCAGATTTTTTCTTTTGTTCTTTTAATTCATTAGTATATTTAAATTCTGATTATTTACTGCTGTACTACACTCTTCTCAGTGTGTATAGTGGGAAGTTCTTAAGAACTGTGTTTGGCAGATTTGGGAAAAGGTGGTTGAATAAAATGTTATGTGCAAACTTGGTAATGCTAATATAACTAGAAGTAGCATTTAAAGACCATCTGGTACAGTTAATTATTAGAGAACTTGTATTTGAAAAAACCCTTAGTTAGGCCAGCCTATGTGAAGTAAAGGTTTCACATATAGCAGTGGAATATTAATTAGATTGGTAACAACTGATGGCATCAAATGGTTGACATCCATATTGCATAACTGATTGATTGAAGCTATCAGAGTATCTTCCTGACAAAGAATACAACTGTTGGAAAGGGCTTAATGCTTAAACTAGGAACAACAGCTGAATAAAAGCTTTGGAAACACCCCACAATGGTCTTGGTAGGGTTTGAGTGGGGCGGGGGAGGTTGGCAATAAAATACTCCAAGGAGAGATAGAGGCTAGAAAGAATTTTGGAATCAAAGGGCTTTTCTAGATGAAGAGATCTGGGCATATTTGAAATTAGAATGAAAGCTGTTGTACCATAAGATACTAAAATTGCTTAAGAGAAATCTTGTTTAGCTCAGTATACATTTTTAAAATTAGTGAATGAATTAATTTATTAATTTATTTGTTTATAGAAGAAAAGGTTTATTTAGCTAGCAGTTTGTAGAGGTTTTCGTACATAAGCCAAAGCAGGGTGGCATGGCAGAAGGGCAACAGTTCATGATGATGAAAGACATCAAAATCAGTAACTGAGCCAGGCGTGGTGGCGCATGCCTGTAATCTCATCACTCAGTAGGCTGAGGCAGGAAGATCTTTGCAAGTTTGAGACCAGCCTGGGCTACAAAGTGAGCTAAAGGACAGTCTGAATGGCATAGTGAGACCCTGTCTCAAAAAGACCAAAAAAAAAAAAATCAGTAACTGAGGAGGAAGAGGAGCAGATTTCTTCCCATTCCTTAAATTTTATATACTAGCATTGATACCCATAATCCCAGCATTATCACAAACTTTAGAAGTCTGTCCCATGACTACATGAAGCTTCAGAGGGACATGTAGACACAAACTATAACATTCCACCCTAGCCCCCCACAAAAATTCACACATAAATGCTATAGCCAGGTGTAATGGCACACACCTGTAATCCCAGCACTCAGGAGACTGAGGCAGGAAGATCACTATGAGTTTGGGATCAGCCTGGGTTACAAAGTGAGCTCAAGGCCAGCCTGAACCAAATAGCCAGACTTGGTCTCAAAAAAAACAAAAAAATAAAAAAATTTTTAAAAAAGGGCATTTAGTCCATAAAGAAATACCAAAGTCCTAACAGTTTCAGCATTGCTGAAGAGTAAGGCAAATTCTTAGCTGTGAGCCCCCGTACCAATGAAAAGAAAGTTAAACATTTCCATTCCCAAAGTTACAAATGGGCATATGAAGGAATAGGACCAAAGCCAGTTCAAAATCCAGCAGGGCAAACTAAATCCTGTAGTTTCACATGCATCATCCAAGACAATCTGTGGCAAGTTGTGAGCTCCAAAGGGCTTGGGTGCTCTGTCCCTACAGCACTTCAGGTTTCTTTCTTAGACCTGCTTTGCTCCCTCCTTGCAGCTTTCCTTAGATGATCCACATTCCTGGCTTTTCCAAACTTCTGGCCAGGGTTTTAGCTCAGTGGCACAGCACCTGCCTAGAAAACATAAGGTTCTGTGTTCAAATTCCAGTACCCCCAAAACAAAACACAACCAAATTTCTGGAATCTCCACTGCACCTTTGATTTCATGCTCACAGCTTCACACACTGTCTTCTCAGGGCCATACTGCCTGCCCTCCTAGGATTTCTTCTGAAATCTATGTGGGAGCCTTCATGAACCCACAATTCTTGCATTTCTGCATGTACCTAAAACCAGCACCACATGGATTATGCCAAGGTGTGCTGCCAGGTGGAGCAGTAACCAGGGATTCTCTCTCTCTTGACTGTAGGGTGCCAGTGCCTGGATCATTGAGCACTCTGAATCTAATTCTGAGGAACAAATTGTCTGTGCCACTGCCGTTCTGGAACATGGTTCTCTGGGGCTTTCAGTTTTGCAATTTTGAGGCCCAAGGGGTAGAGTCCTGCTGCTGCTTCTGATGTCCTCAAGCCATCTTTCCTGTTCTCCTGTTCCTTCTCGGCAATCAAGATCTCTGCTCTGTATTTGTAGTCCACAGTTTTACTAGAACTTCCTTTCTGGCCAAATTCATAACATTTTAAATCATTCTGCTGAGCTCTTTGCTCTTGATTCCCAATATAGACTTGATTAAAAGCCCCCAACAGTAGCCATGCCACTGCCTCAGTATTCAACTGCCTTGAAATTTCTTCTACAAGATTAGTCTACCACCCTTAATCTCTGTCTTAGACAAAGGCTGTGGACATAAGCAACATGCTTACAAATTTTCTTCCAAGCCATAACACATATCGCCTGTACTCCAACAGCCAGTGCAATCCTTCCTCCCAGCAGAAATCTCCTAAGCCTGGTCTTTATTGGCAGGATTTCAGTCAGCCTTCTGATTTTCTGAGTTCTGACCAGAATCTCCCATACAGAACAACCTAAGGCATTCTAGCTGTACTTTTTCATCCTGCATCTCCAAACCTTTTCAATCTCTTCCCAAAAGCCATTCCCAAAGGCTTGAACCATGTTGTCAGGTGTAGTCACAGCAATGACGCCACTTCTCCGGTACCAAATTCTGTCTTCTAGTATACATTTGAAAGGAATGATATTCCTCTGTTCTCAATAAATCAAGCTGATTAAGAAAAGAAAAGCTATAGGTGGATATAGTGAAATGGAAACTGAGTTGCGCAGGCAATTACATAGGAAGAAGACAAATTCCTCTGTGGAGAAGTGAGTTGGGGTATGAGTTTCAAACTGATGCAAAATGAAGTCAGTCAAAAGTTAGCTACTGTAGAAGAATAATATAATAAGTCATGAAAAGATATTAGAAGGGCTGAATCAAGCTCTTTCAAGAATCTCTTTCTAATTAGAATAAATTTATTAAGTCTGCCATTCTTGATAAGCCCCTGTGTCTGGAAACATTCCTTTTTTTTTTTTTTAACTAATAGGATTCTGCTGTTTGGAATATCTGTCTCATCTCTTCCAAACAAAATAGTTATTTAGTGCTTTGGATTTTTTCTATACTTTTATATGTCTGCAGTAACATTGTAATTGTTCAACAGAGATGGGGTGATTGTAGAAGCAAGCAAAACTTTTACTGTCCCAAAGGATTGTATACTGCTCTATCTTTAAACCTCTGGTTGTTTCTCAGTCTTTTAATTCTTCTTGAGTAATTTTATGTTCCACTGTAACACCAGTTTCTACTACTGACATACTGTTGATTTACACATTAGTTTACTTAGAGTGCTTTGCTGTGCTCTACCTTAATTTGGGTGTCTTAAAACTCAGTAGATTTACAAATGTGAACTTTTCGGATCTCTATGTTTCTGTCTCTTTTCTTCTTCTTTTC
>RJWT010048847.1:0-11088 GCA_004365215.1 Cuniculus paca
CTTTGAAAGGATTCTGAAAGGTGAAGAATTAGTTGCGGATTTATGAGTTGGCATCTGACTCAGAGGCTGAGGCGCAGTTTTAAGAATGATGATGACCAGCTTGGCTGAGGGAAGTGTTCTAGAACTGGACTGTGGTGAGGGCTGCATAACTGTGTAAATTACTAAAATATCATCAAACTCACTACTTGCGGTAGATAGATTTTTATGGCATGCAAATTATACCTCAATAAAAATGTTTAAGGACAGAAATACGGTGACTGGCACAGGAGTCAAATTAGCCTTCCAGGTGGTTATGATGGGGGATTGCATATATGGCCCTGCTGTTTTCACCCATCTGTTGGTTCCACCTCTAATTTGCCAACCCAGGTGTCAGTTTGTCGATTTGTCCACTCATTCTATAAGTTATCTTTCATACAACCATACCTGTGAAGGAAGGTTTTGGTTAAGAGTAATTAATTAGACATGGAATCTAGTGAAAGGAAGTTGGAGTGATTCAAGTTATGCTTCTTCTTAAGATTTGGCAGAGAGGGAGAGAGAGAGGGAGAGGGAGAGAGAGAAAGAGAGACAGACAGACAGAGAGAGAGAAAGAGTATTTTTGAAAAGGAGAACTTACCTTGTAGACCAAATATGCCCATATAAAAATGATACTGTCTTTATCCTTTAGATAGAATACTCAGAAATCTGTTGCTCTTGGGAGTGGAAAATATTCATTAAAATCTCTGTGTTCGGTCAGATTTGGGTTATGACTTTCTCTGTGCTACACATGTTCACTAGCTTCTTTAACTTTAATTGCTACATCTGTAAAACGGGGTTGATAATTCTGCTGTATGGAGACATTAACAGAATTAAATGAGATAATGCATGTAAGACATTTAGCTGATTACCAAGCTTATAGCATGTGCCCAATAAGTGTTAATTATCATTATTATACCCATGCCAGATTATTGAAGATTCTCCAAGTTTATCCTTTATTTTTCACAAAGATTAAAATCTCATTCTTAAAAAAAAAATCTCATTCTTCCCATGAGGATCTGTGTTCTGCCCTTTTTTCAGGTTACTGTGTAACATAGTTTTGTGTCATATGGAAATGATTTTTCTGTCTCTGAAACACTTGAGAACATTTGTACTACTCATACTCCACTTCACGTAGATTGCCTGGTTTTGATGCCACCCCATATGTAACTTGTCTCTTCTTAGGGTAATTTTGCAATGAGCAGGGAATATTTTAGAGACCTTTGCATTTCCAGATGCATGTCCGCAAAGTGGGTACCTATTTGATCCTGACTGAATGGTTGCTCTCTCACTTGTGGTAAGTGGGCCCTGAATAAATAGTGCAAATGATGACCTGCATTATTTAAACAGACACTTATTTTGGCATGATGGTGAGACTTAGTCAGAAAGGATTTGATATTAGGGCTGGTTAGTTCCACAGGCCCTTTCCTGTCCTTGGAATCAAATGTACCCAACTCCTTGCATTTTAAATTGACAGATCACATGCTTGGTAGAGTGATGTGCATTGGAAAATCTTTTATTTTTCTTACTTTTATTTTTCTTACTATAAATTTGAACATTTAAACCACTTTTATTTTAATTGACAATAACTGCATATGTTTATGGGTTATAATGTGATGCTTTGATATATATGTTTATAATGGTGTTTGGAAAGTTTTTATCCATGCTGTCAAAGGCATGTAAGTAAGAAAAGTTCAGGTCACTCAGCAACAATGAGAAAAGAAATATAGCAAAGGACACATGTGAAAAAAAATGAACCTGTGACATTGGTGCAAGTCCCATGATGAATAAAAATATGACAACTTAATTATTGATCAATTTTGATGTAAGAGTTGAAGGACAGGCTCTTCTGGCAAAGAGACCTCTGATGCCTAAAGTCACTTGTTTAGTGAAAAAGCATCACGTTCTTTTGGTTGTGAGTACTTGAGTCCGTGTAGAGGTGTTCTCAAGTGCCAGAGGCTTTGGATTTCTAACAAGTTAACCTCTTAGTCTTCTTTTTACTGGGGCAATCACCAGCTAGCAGGTCATAGACTGTGAGACTGCGTGCAATACCACGTCCACCAGGGTTGTGTCAGTGTTTCCCAGCATCCCAAGAGGTGGCTGTAGTTTTTTTACTGCTGAGGTTTGCTGTGGTAGAAGGTGTATGACATACTGGGAGTAGACAGCCATTGCAGTTAGCTGGACCTAACTGAAAACCCTGGCATTGCCACTTAGTAGCTTGGAGCTGGTGAATTTCAGAGAGTTGGAGCTTCTCTTTTCTTATCTTGAAATTATAGCATTCTTATGTTACTTCATCATTGTTGACACAGCATCAATATCATCCTTATCGTCAGCACTACTTACTGATGACCCTCTGAATATGCACGTAGCTGCAACTGTTCCAAATGGTTCACATGCATTAGCCCACTTAACTTTCTTGGAAACATATTAATAAGGTATATTATACTAGTATTATCCTCATTTAGAACATCTAGTATAATTTTATTGTTGTTCCCATGATCCACATGTCAAAAATACAGAAACAGCTATTCTGTTGAATTGGTACAGGGGACTTGAAGTCTACGTAACAGTTTATCTGTGCTCAGGGCTCTGAGAAACATGTATTGAAAATCACTGATTTTCTTCATTTCCTAGGTTATGTACCTAGATAAACAAAATGATTTATATTTCTCAGATGCAGATTCTGAATTACAAATTAGGTATCCTGATTCCTAGATCTGTTTGTTTCTGTGAGACCACAATATGCAATGCAACATAGTAATTATTATTTACTAACATGTACTGATTTAAAGATGATAAAATACCTTTGTATATTTTATCCTGCAATTTCACAACTTTTGTAGTTGGTCTAACCTGTTCCTCCTAGATCACCCAAAAATGCTGTATGATATATAAACAATTTCCTTTTGGAAATTTGATGGGTTAGGTTTAGGGTTAGGGTTGAGGTTACGGTTAGGGCAGTAGAGTAAGAGGGGAAAATTAGTGGCAAAAAAAAATTGAAAAATTCTGATGGCACTAAAATAAGCAAGTGCATTGGATTTGGCATTTGTCCTGAGGACAATTTTAGTCCTATGTGTTTTGGAATGTGGCTTCCAATGGACGCAGCAAGAAGACAGGAAATCTTGCGGCTAGTGTGAATTGCTTCAGTAAGAACCTTGAAGGCTAAACCTCTCTGTGGGTGAATTAGGAAAAAAATCACTGTGCAAGGGAAGACGTGCCTGTCCGTCTTGAATCTATACTGTGGTCTACAAGAGTAAACTTGCATTCCTGAAAGCTTAGTGCTAGAATTTATTTTTGGTTAATTCCCATCCCCAAGGCAAAATTGCAGTATAAAGTGATCTTAGGTTGATAACTCCCCCAGGCAACTGACAGAACCAAGTGCAAACACTATCCAAGGAAACGCAGTTTAAAACCAAAACCGCAAATAATTGTCACAGGTTAAATTCCAGAGAAGCCATAAAGAATGGTAAACTGGACACTTTTATAGGTAAACGGTTGCACCTTGAGAACATACTCATTAGTGGAATAAATAAGACACACATGTGTAAACATCGTATTGTTTCATTAGTGTGATAAGCTGAAGGAAAAAACATTTGCATATGTGTATGTATATATATATAAATATATAAAAATAGCTAAGATAAAAAACAAAGAATATGAGGTTACAAGTAAAAGAGTCACTCAAAATACAAAGCATCATGCATGACACAGCATAAACAACAAACTACAAGATTATATGTGTACATATTGAAAATATTGGAATTATTCATATAAAATATGCATGTGTAAGGTGTTTAAAAGAAATAAAAATAATAAAATTAAAAGATGAAAGAATAAGAGACTGTCAAATTTGACCAAACAAGTCAAAGAAGAATCAAATAGTATTCTAGAAAATAAAAATATAGTAAGTGAAAATTAAAACAGTATCAGTGACTGAAATAGAATGTGATACAACTCACAAGAGAAATAATAACTGAAACACATCTGGAAGTCACACAAAGTTCAGCCTAGAGAGGAAAATAAATGTATTATATGAAAGCCACTCTAGGCAACAGGAAGAAGCATTCATAAAGACAATGTGTGAAGAAAGAATGTTTGATAATTTTCTTAAATGATGGAAGAGTTCCTCAACTCTTAAGACTCAAGAATTCCAAGAAATGCTAAATAACAATAAACACACATATATGGACCTTAGAGTAAAACTAAAAAATATAAAGCAAAACCAGTCAGTCAACCAACCAACCAACCAATCAACCAACCAGCCAGTCAACCAACCAACCAACCAGCCAGCCAACCAACCAATGAATCAACTCGCCAATCAACCATCCACCCACACACCCAACCAAACAAACAAAAAACTTGATCTTTAAAGTATCTACAAAGAAAAGTGGCAGCTACAGACCAGGGAACTATGTTAACAACTGAATACTCCACAAAGATCAATACAAGTTATAAGAAATGAAATAATACCTTCAAAATGTTGAGATAGAAAACCTGTATATATAGTAAAACTATTTTTAAAGTATGAGAATAGTCGATAGACATATTTAGATGATTTAAAATCTAGTACAGTAACTTATTAAAGGATTCTCACTAAAAGAACTTCCTATGGAATACTTAGGAAGAAAAATAATTATTCTGAAAGGAATGGCAGGCATTCTGGAAGGAATATTGAGCAAAGAAATATGTGCTTTAAAAAATTCCTTAGGAAACATGTTTAAGAGTGTCTGTACCCACTAGGGTAGCCATTACTAATCTCCAGTTATTATGTTTTGAAGACCTGTATTGCTTTCAGTGTTCTGTTCTGATATGCTTTGTTGTGTTTAACTCTGTTCTGTTCTGTTCTGTTTTGTTGTGTTCTCTTTAAAATAAAAAAAAAGAATGTCTGTAGCAATCTTGTTTATAATTCAAAACATGAAAATAACTCAATTTTAGTATAATGTATAAGATACATTGTGGAATCTTCATACTATGGAGTAGTATACAATATTGGCAACTGATTCTTTCAGGCATTAGCTTGGATGAATAGAACAAAGCACATCATATAGACTTGCACAATATAATTTTATTTCTATGGACCTTAAAATGTTCAAAACTAAATGGTACTTGTTTGATAATAAATGCTTCTGTATGACTAAATAATAAATATGTGAAAGGTAGTAATCAACACAAAATCCAATGCTCATCTCTGGTGGCTGGGAGAAGGATTCATTGGATGGATATAACCAAGGGATACTGATAACATTTTCATTGTATTTTATATATTCATATATTTATTCATATCTTTCATATGTATTATAAAACTTTATGATAAAAGTTATAAAGATTAATTATACAAGCAACTAATAGGAAGAGGATTTAGGACCAACATGGGTAAAAGCCTTCTGGTAGGAATGACCTCAGCAAGTCTGAGTATCAAGGAAAATTAACTCTTAAGCAATGAGGTGGTCCAAATTTTCCTGTCTCTCTTTCCCATCACTGTCCACTCCAGTTTTGTATATTGCTGACATGTGTTTTCATGCACTGTGACAGGTAGTAAAAAATGTTTTTGTGTTTTGTTATTTGGAGGTCTTCTGCTTCCTCCTTTCCTGATGTAAAATTTTGTATACATTTTATAGGTCATAACTTTTGTGTTGAAGCACCTAAATGTGGTGAAAACTCAGAGTGCAAAAACTGGAATACAAAAGCAACTTGTGAGTGCAAGAATGGTTACATCTCTGTCCAAGGAGACTCTGCCTACTGTGAAGGTAAGGAAGATGCCCAGTTATATCACTTTAGAGAAACTGGCCCAGAAACACATTGCTGATGGATGGTGTTAATGACTGAAAGCCTTCACTTGCCTTTGTTCTAGGGAATCTGATAAAAACCCATGTTACTCAAGGTACTCCGCTCTCTGTCTTTACCCAGGCTACCTCCCCTGAGAAAACAAGGTCTTGGAAGCTGGTTATGAATGCAGGGGCTCACCACATCCCTTGTCCTCCCATTGTGTCTGCTGATCACCAGAGTGACCCTAATTTATGGGTTCCATTCTCAGTTTTGAGGAGACTGTCATCTCCAAGTTCAGTTACATGTTGTGTGCTGGATTCTCTTCCTGTAGCATTTGGCATTTGTTTAATCCCAGCCATCATCTTTTTCACATGTCAAGGTCAAATTTTTTATTCAGCTGGATTTCTTCATGATTGGTTCATGTGCTGCCAATTACAAATCTTAAAGAATCACAGTGACTGGACTCATGGTGTTGGCTCCTGAGCTGATGCTATTACAATGGGTTTCTATGGTGCAGTTTTCTACTCTACAGGGCAGAGCAACTCCTGTCTTATGTGAACAGCTCTTTCCAAACTCAGCATGCCGTGCATGCTGCTGGTGGTGGGCACCATGCACCCTGTCCCTTTAATATGGTAGAGGAGTGGCTTAGCTCCTCCCGTGTGTGTATGCTACTGTAATACCTCAGCCCATCGTTTTCTGAGGCTCTCCCCTATCATTGTAGAGAAGCTCTAACAGCAAAGGGATGACTGAACACTTTCTCAATCTCAATTCCTGTCATGGCAGTCATTCCTTTTATTGTCACTAATTAAATGTTAAGCCATGGTGATCTTGTAATTAGGGAGGTTGCTTTCTTGAGTTAAGTAAATGGTGTAAAATCTGGCCACTCCCCTGCAAGTATTTGATTCTGAAGTTGGCATCAAGATTTCTCAATGTAAAGATAACATTAATCACTGCCAGTAAGAGTAAATTCCTTTCCATGCTTTGCTCTTCTATCATTTCTCCTTGGTTAACTTTTTGGGTTTGACTAAAGACGAGCAGTTGTTAAGGAAATGTATCTATTCACTTCTAGAGTTGGTAGTTTATTTTCATATCTTCAGAAATACCTGTTAATTTATATTTTCCTTTTCATTAGCAGTACTCTAACATTTTTTCTTTTCTTTTCATTACCTTTTGATCATTTTGCTTACCTTCTAGATTTGAAGTTGATTAGAAAAAGTACTTGGAGAATGAAGCTGCTCTTCGACTATGAACCTTTTTATCTACCTTTAATATCATGTTACTGATTTGTTAATTTGGGGGAAGTGGATTATAAATTTGAGTACTTCACACTAAAGTCTATTTTTAAAGTTTTACCTTATACAGTTTACCTTATAAAAATTTAAGTCAATCAAAGAAAAATTAAATATGAGCATTCTGTCCTCTCCTCACCAGGGGAAAAACTCTATTAGGCAGGATCCTATAAACTAAAGAGCTTACTTTCCTTCTTTCTGCTTTTCATGGAGATAGATTCCAAACAATCACAATAATGATGTCAAGAACCTCAAAATAATTTGGATCTTGATTCCATGAATACTGGCAGACCTTGTGGTTGTCCAGTAGATTCAGTGCATCCCCATTCCTGGCCCTCCTGAGCTAGGGAGATGTGGAAGAATGAGGGAGAGAATTGCTGATCTTAATTCTCTTTGAGATTCTGACTCTCTCCTCCTTCATGCCATGTTTTCTCTCTTAGACTCAGCTTCAAGAGAAGCCACCCGTGATGTGATGTTAAACCCGCCTTTTGCGGGAGGCTTGTGATTCATGCTGTGTTCTTAGGTCTGAGTCACTGTTCTTGCTCATGCTCCCACTTAGCTCAGTCTGCACTGGGCCTTGGGCAGTCTGCATTGAGGTGCTTCCTTGGGTGATGGTGACGTGTGTGGGCCTCAGTCATTTCTTCGTTTTCCTGGAGACTGTTCACAAGTCCCAAGGCACTTGTTCATGGGAGGCACCGAAAGAGAAATGGCTAAATAACTGGGGTCTTCTAGTGTACAGAGTTCAGGGAGGAAAGCAAGGATGAAACCCTGGGTATCCAGGGGAGCGGCTCTGAGAACAAAATGGAGTCAGCATTGACACTGAGAACAGATGCCACCTGTTCTTAGCCTGCCATCTGGAGTATGTCCCCTGATTGCATGGTGGCTGCTGTAGCCACAGCCATGGTGAGCTCTTGCAGCATCCCAAGCAAGCAAGGAAGGAAGGAGCAGGAAGCATAAACCTCTGTGTGGAGTTCCGTCTTCTTATGTTGAAACAGTTTCCTTCTGAGAAAGTGCTCCCCAACCGCACCACTGTGATGCACACAAAACTTGGCTCGTCTTAGTTTTCAGATCTGGGTTAAATCCCCCTGTACAAATGCACTCTTAGACTAATGTTTGGGAAGAAGGAAGAAATGACCACTACTGGCTTTGGCTAATTTATCATGCTGTGGAGCTGGAGTACTTTGTCTTTCTTGATACCAAATGATCTTTGTCCTTTGTTTGCGCCAAATAGGGAGGCAGCAACAGAAAAGGTTAGAAGTGGCTTTTGGGTGGGCAAAAGCTGATTATCTTACATTTTTAATGGTTAAAATGAATTTATGACTGTCTTGGTTCCTTTTCTCCTTTTCCTGGGACAAAACACCTGACACCCAAAGTGAACCAAGGAAAGGTTTATTTAGCTTACAAATTCTGGAGATTTCAGTCCATAATCAGCTGGCTCCAAGGCAGGGTGGCATGGCACTGGGGCAACACTTCAAGGCAGCAGCCGGAGCAGAAAAGAAAACAAGTCTCTTTTCCTCCCTTATATTGTACACAGCCCCCTACATACCCCTTTCAGGGCGGGTATAGTATTCACAAAATCTCCTTGCTTTCCTTTGTACAGGATGAGGATATTTACAAAGTAAGAACCCTGGATCCCTGCTGAGTCTCTCAGTTAAACTTCTAAATTTTGCAAGTTGACTCAATGTATCCACCATAACAATGACCATTTTCCTAGCTCTGTCTTAATAATTGCTCCCTGGCCTCATCTGGTAGACAAATTTAGAGGTAGATACTAAAGCCTGGTCTTATTGTCTCATCCTAACCTAAAGAGAATTAGATAATTCAGAAACTGCTTCATGCAAGCTGTTTTTTTTACCAAATGTAAATGGAGCAAAAATGGCCTATGTTATTAAACCCCAATGAGCAAGACTGGCTTGCAAATTAAAACAAAATATTACTCACATTGTCCAGGCTATCTTGAAAAGCCTATTTGGGTTGTTAGTGCAAGAAGAAGAAGCACAAAAGGCTTTCAATTTTCTTAACTTGCTAGGGTAGTTGCAGAGCTGTGGTATATTAAGGACTCCTGCTCCATAGAGATTGTTGTAGAAACTGCCGGAGAGGAGATAACGGAACTCCTAGCCAATCAATGGGAGATAATAAGACCTTTTGTCAGTGATGATACAATTCACAGGAGGATGCTTCCTTTGCCCTTGCAATTCAAGCTGGAACAGTCCCCATTTTGAAGATGGTTTTAGTTGGATTTTAGTATTTTATGAACCTGGTGAGTGGAAATGTTTTCTCTGTGTGATGACATTTTCAATGAATTGGTCTTAAGCAGTTTCTGACCTATTATTTTAAATTAGAAGTAATGCCTGGGGGAAGTATAGCAAGTGAGGTCCTATTGTTGATCTTTATTCTTGAGTTTGGAGTCTAAATACATAGTCTTATCAACTATGTCTTCCTGTAATAAGTTATTTTGATGAATAAAGAGTAATGTGATGTCAGATGCACTGTGGACTCTGCCACGTATATTAAGTACTATGCTTAGCCTTGAAAGATAAGACCTCTATCTGCAGGGTGTTTTGAATTTTCCAGATGCCTTTTGTATGAGGTATACTTTTTGAGGATTAAATAAATCTGTAAAGAAAATGGCAGCATTGGCTGCCATTAATGCCCCATTTTGCAAATGCAGATGTGAAGACCCAGAGAAATGAAGATATAACTCAGTGCATTTCTACCCCACGGCCTTATGCTTTGATTAGGCTGTTTCCAATCCTCCCACCACTCATCCTTTGGCAAGGGTGAGTGCTACCTGCTCAATTTGTTCTACATCTGGTGGGGTCAAAGGAATGTAAGTGGGTGTGACATGTGTCACTGTCATTTCAGAGTGGACACTCAAGAAACTTCTGCAGGATTCTACTTCATTTTCATTTCTATCTGGCATAAAAACTTGCAGTGTTCAAGATCAGGGCTTCTCTTTCAGCCAGTGTTGCAGAATGAAGATGACATGGAGCCCATGACAACTGACAGGTGATGGACGCATAGCATGAGTGAAAAATAATCATGTATACCACTGGAATGTGCAGTTTTTGGAGGTGGTGGTGAGGGACAGTTATTTTGCCTGTCTTTGCTCAGTTTACTGATATATCCACCTGAATTAGGTCATTCAAACCTTGTGCAATTTGAAGAATCCATGCTTGCAACCAAAAGCAAATTTTAATACATTGAGTGTTGAATCTCACCAGAAGCACAGAGTATTTGGATCATCAGTAGCCTGCACTGACTCTGCTGTCAGGTGATAGATTTTTTGAATACCACAGTTGTAAATTAGTGCTTCATTGTATCAAATCCAACATGGTAAATTGGATTTCCCAATTAGTGTGATAATGAGACAATATGCTTCTAAAATTTAGGAAACTTTCTCGTATTTACTAAACATTCGATAGATTATACCACTCACCATTATTATTGTCATCATTTTTAACTGTTAATGCTAATGAGAGTCTTTCTTGAAATTGGTGTGCTCAGTGAAGTCAGTCCTTTGAGAAAGTGGGCTTCCCATAGCTATGCTTTTTTGGAAGAATTAATATATGGCAAGGGAAACTGATTTTAGGTGGAAGAACTAGTTCTCAGTTCTGTCAGGGGCCCATTGTTAGCAATGGGGCACCAAGAATAATAAGCTACAAAGATGAACTCATTCCTTTCTCTGAAAAGCACAAGCAGAGCTGCATTCAAGGATATATTTGGAAAGAAAAACTTTCCTGCATTGATATAAAGTTAGTGATTTAATGTAACAAAAGAAATGAAATGTGTAGAGCGCAGCAACTGATTAACAAGGTGATTTCTAACTTCTTTTACATGACTGGAGGTGATGATGAAGAGCTTGACCCTTTCAGAGGGAAGAGGCCAGGAAAATGACAGAGAAATCAGAGTGCAAACAAGAAACAGCTCCCGGAATAGCTGAAAGTGTAGAGATTTATGGAATGCAGGGCCCGAGTGTACTTCCATAGAAATAAAACTGTAAATTCTTGATTAAGAGAAT
>RJWT010048848.1:0-11105 GCA_004365215.1 Cuniculus paca
AGGATGCGCTAAGAAGGCCCTTGCAGCAGGAGGTGAAGAAAGTTTCAGGGCTTAGGCCCCAGCCCTCAGTTTCAGCTCCTCTGCGAGGGGTGGCGGAGGACCCAGGCCCTGAAGGCCATGTGCACTGAGGATCTGGCAGAGGACAGTGGGTCTCATAGGAAGGTGCCGGCCACAGAGCCGGGAGGCAGGAAGCCGCCCTTCGACCCGCAGCTCGGCCTCCTATTGCTTTCTCTTAGAGCAACTCACTTTACCTCTCTGAGCCGCCAGTTCCCTTTCAGACAGTGAGAATGTAGCTCTTCCTACCCACCAGGGCCGGCTTGGATGCCCTCGAGAAATGGACAAGGGGCCGGATTTTCAAAGTACACTCTGCTGTCCTAAGAGCCTTTAGGAAACTATTATCCCCAGCTTTCAGCTGGAAAAACTAAGTCCCAGCAAGGGAAAGCAGCTTGCCCAAGGTCACAAAACCTGTGAGGAAGACTTAGGACCTGAACTTGGGGCTCCCAGCCAAACTGAGATGCGGCTCTCTTGAAAGCCTCCTGGAGCAGTATCCCTGGAGAAAAGTGGCTTCTTTCTCCCCAAAGGTGAGTCAAGAGCTTGTGTGGCTGGTCCCCGAGACGGAGAACATGTGCCAGAGTCAGCTGACAGCAAAATGGCGGTCGTAACCAAGATGGCTGCCCTCACGTCAAGTTAAGTCCCGACAGTCACCCTAACTGATATAATATGTCCTAGTTCACAAAGTGCTGGATGACCCTGGGCCAGTCTCTGTTCCTCTTGAAGCTTCAGTTTCCCCTTCTTTAAAATGCAGGAGAGGTTGAGTGTTGAGCTCTAATTAGTGTTGGCTAAGAATAGAACCAGCTCTTGTATACATAGGGAAAAAAAAAACCAAGACTTGATTTTGTTTTTAAACCAAACAGATGAAAACATTCTGCAGTCCAGCCCCGCGCCCTGGCTCTAACCATCGAAATGTCCTCCCCCAAGCCCAAGGGCTCCAGATGCAGAGGCCCCTATGGGCCTGGCACATCTGCTTCCACTCAGTGCCCTTGCAGGCTGCTCTGCCCAGGACTTGGCCCACAGCCTCGAAGATTGGCTGAAGGGACCAAAGGGTCCTCATTACCAGCAAGACGAAGGTCCCTGGCAGGGTGGACTTGCCCTTCCACACGTTCTCCTGTCTTGCACCTGCGGCCGGACCTGCTCTGGGCTTAGATCTGGAAGGGTAGCTGGGCCATTGCTCAGTGACCCAGCGGGCTCCTGGGGATGAGGAGCTCTGAGGCTGTGAGTGTTTTACACAGACGCACATCTGACTGTGGCCAAGGAGCAGGGAGGGAAAGGCAGGAGCCAGGCCCTGGGCTGCTGGACTGGGGCTGTGAGGGATCCTGGGAGCAGCTGGGCCTGGTGAGGGAAGAGGGCATTGGCTTCGGTATCAGGCAGACCTGAGTTCAAATCCTACTCTACTACCGTCTAGTGACATGGCCCCTGACACACCCATTGCCTTCCTGGTTCATCTTCTGCAGGATAATGACATTGTAAGTCATATGTTACTACGAGAGCTAAATGAGCCCAGGTATGCAAAAGATCTCACACATAGTACATGCCAAGCAGAGTATTTGCCAAGCAAAGAGAAGTGCTCTTATTATTACTATTATTAACATCAGGGCTGGGGAGAATGAAGAGGGTTTGGGGTCATTGTCTTACACAAGATAGTAAGCCAGTTCCGTGGACACCGGGTGGGTGGGGGTCAGACCTAGGGACAGAGGTCAGGGCTCAAGGCCTGTGTTGCCCACCCCACTGAGCAGTGTCCACCCACCTTGACCCCACAGGATTCAGATCCTGCAGGCTCTGACCTGCATTTGGGGGCCCAGAGGCCCTCACTCAACAGGGCAGTTTTAAAATCTAATTTAGCAGCAAAGGAAGTGGATTGAGGCCTGGACATTCCCCAGAAGAATGGCCCGGACTTCCCAGCAGCGCTGTTGTCACCAGGTCAGCAAGCTTCCATCCGGTCTTGTGGATCTCATTTCTGGTGGCAAGGTTGGCACCAGGACCCTAAGGTGCCTCAAGAGGCAAGGGACAGGTGGAGTGTAGGAGCTGCTTTCTATAAAGGCCCCACTTCCGGCACTCAGGAGAGGGCACTGACCACGCAGAGGTGTGGCACTTCTCCTCTCTCTCCGAGAGCATGGCATGAAGTCCAGGAAGTGACGCACAAGTGTTTGCTAAGCTCTTCCTGTGTGCCAGGCCGTGATCTGGGCCTGAGGACACCAAGGGCATGCAGATGCAGTCTAAGGGAGCAAACCAGGTCTGTGATGAACAAAAGCCAGAAGTTAACTGGTGTCTCAGGATGACCAAGGAGGTGACCACACAAGGAGGACTAGAAGGGAAGTGGGAGAGATAAAATTACCCCAATTCTTCTCTCTTCCCTGTGTCCAGACCTTCTGTCTTATGACCGTGCAGTCCTTCTCACTAAACAGGTCACCTGTACTCCCCACCCTCGAATCTGGCTGGCCACGTGATGTGTTTTGGCACTGGAGTATTAGCAGACAGAGGCTAGAAACGTTTCAGGATTTTCCCTTCTCCTTCAGACTTCACCCTCACCCCTCAGCCAGCCTGCAGGAGGGGAGGGAAAGGCTAGCTTGTCTCAGCCAGGCCAGCCAAGGCCAGCCTAGACCCAACAGTCCATCAACCTCTGGCAAGGAGGGAACCACTACCCATCACTGACCGAACCTGCACATGGATGGGCCCAGCCAAGGTCAGCCATGGCCTCCTCCATCCCAGAAATGCCTGGTCTCCCAGGAAACCATGCATGGCTGTTCTTTGAAGTTACTGGGTTTGGGGACGTGTTGTTACCCAGCAACAGATAACTGAGACAGGTAGAGAGCATTCCAGGGAATGGAGACAGCATTTATGAAGGCTCAGAGGCTCACTAAGAAAGAGATCAGTGAGTTGAGAGAAACAGAGAAAGCCAGCGTGGTGGGAATGACCAGAGGACCAGGAGGGAGAAAGAAAATGACAACCAGGAAGTAGGTGTGAACTGGGAGCAGTGCAAGAGCCTGGGGCAGGACAGTTTACAGCTCCCTCAGGCTGGCCTGGGTCAGGGAGGAAGTAAAGCACCGTGAGCGGCAGTGGGGAGATGGTACGAAGTTTCCCTCTTTGGCAAAGCAGGTCTCGGACTCTGCTCACACCATAGGGAAACTGAGGCTGGGAGAAAGGGAGTAAAGTGCCCGTAGTCACTCAGAGAGTCCCACAGAAGGATGGGACTTGGACCCTGGGCTTCTGATTCCTGTCCAGAATGGTCTCTTTCATTCCCCATGGCCTTTACCAAGGAGCAAGAGGACAGAGGTCCATCCTGCAGGACCCACATGCCGTGCCACTTGCCCGCCCGCTGCCTCTCCACTCGCTCTCCTGTCTGCCTGTTGCCAGCAGGTGATGGACATTCTCCTCGCCTGCTCCATGCCCGGTTTCCCAGGACTTCAGCACCAGTGCTCAGGCCCACTTTGCTTCAGCCGTGATGCTTTCTCCTGGGACATCTTTCTCCCTCGGCTCCCACTCCCTGTCTCCCTCTGCTGTGCCAGAGGGCTCTGCACCTCCTTACTCTGCCAGGAATCTTCCAGGGCTCCCTAACGCCTTCGGGATAAAGTCCAAACTCCACACTCCCTAGCGTAGCATGCTGGGGCCTCCGTGACTGGGCCCAGGCCACTCTGAGTTGGATGAGAGTGAACTTGGTGGCTGGATTGTCTGCAGTTCAAATTCTGACTCCACTCTAATTGGGATGGGGGGCCGTTTGGTGACCTCGTTGAGCCTCCATTTCCTTGTTGCTAACATGTGTACAGTAAGGGGGGACCCACCTCCCCTGGCGGTGGTAGGAATGACTCACCTGCCTACCCAGTACCTGGCTTGAAAGGAGGGCTCAGCAAACAGCTGCCAGGTGCTGCGCCCTGATGGGGCGGGCTTCTGTCAACACTCACGTAGTATTTCCCGCCTGGCGTCATCGCCTTTGCCCTTTTCTCCCATGAAGAGACAAACGCCCAGTGAAGCACCTCGGATGTCTCCTGATGTCACTGTGAATACCATCAGGAGGGTGGGCCTCAGGGACTTTGGTCCCACGGAGGACAGGAAGCTCAGATTTCCCTGGCCCGTGAGTCACAGAGCTCGTATTTCATCTGCGTACAAACACGGCAACCCACTTGTGACCCATACCTAGGTAGGATGTGACCTGTTCAGTCACCACATCAGTGGGGTTCAGCGTTGACCCAGGCCCTCCCCCCAGCCCTTCCAGCACAACCCACCTAGGCCCCATTTACTCCAAAAGAAAATTGCCTTCCATGAATCTCAGGGCCCTTTTCTACCCTGGGATCTCAAGGGGAGCCCCCTTGTCCACTCTGCAAGGGAAGTACATCCTAATGCGACCGAGGAGCCCTTTAAATGGTCTTCTTCAGGCTCAGCACTCTGAATCTTCCGTGTGCTTTTGATGGCAGTAGCGACTGCTCAGCAGCTACGCTGCCGTTTGCAGGAGGTTTAAGGGAACACGATGTAGGCTGCAACCCGGGGACTGCAGCCCTGGTGCCCTGCCTTCTTGTCCATAGCCTGACTAAGCAGACTATTCATGGTGTCCTCAGTTAAGCTAGGGAACTGCTTCACCACGGTTTCCTGACCCTGCTCTTAAACACAGCATCTGTCACTTCTCTTCATTAAACAAAAAAACTAGTTAATCTCTGCCTTCTCACATACTCTATTACAGCTGAACCTTTTTTCTTCTAATATGTATATTACTTTGTATGTAATCGGAACAAATAAAAATGATTTAAATAATCAGTAAGGATCTGTAAGACTTGAGCGATGCTATCGCCCAACTGGACTTAATTGACATTTCGAGAATGTTCCACCCAATGGTTCCAGAATAATACACATTTTCCAAGTGCACATTGAGTATTCGCTAAGACAGACCATATGCCAGACCATTAAAAAGTTTCAACAAATTTAAAAAGATTGAAATCATGCAGGGTATGATCTCTAACCAAGACAAAATTAAATTTGAAATAAGTCACAGAACAATATTTTGAGAGAGCTCTAAATATTGGAAAATTACACAAAACTGTTCACAATGCCTGAGAAAAGAAGAAAAGGAAACAACGGAGGGAGGGAGGAGGAAGGAAGGAAGGAACTTCAGAACAATATTCTTCATGCACAGGGAGGCAAAAGTTCTTTATATTTTAGCAAAGTGAATCTAGCAATATATAAAATGACCACATAGATTTATCCCAAGAATGCAAAATTGGCTTAACAGTTGAAATCCAGTTGGTATGTTTCACATTATTGACAGAATAAGGAATAAAAAGCCTATTATCTCAACAGATTCGGGGGGGAGTTGATAAGATTCAACACTTGTGCATGATTAAAAACTCTCCATAAACAAAAAAATAGATGAAAATTCTTCAATTTGATAAAGGAAGTCTATTAAAAAAACTAGCGCTAAAGTTAGACTTTCTTTCTAAAGCTGGGGACAATTCAAGCATTCACTCAGACCACTTGGATTGAACATTATTCAAAAACTACAAACCAGTGCTGTAAGGCAAGGAAAGAAAATAAATACATATATGTTGGAAGATAAAAAGCAAAGTGATCTTTATTTGAAGAAAAGAACTCCACAACTAGTAATTATATATATTTAGAAAATTCAAAGGAATCTGGTAAAATGCTATAAGGATTGATAAGTGAATTTAGCAGGGTTGCAGGATGCAAGATCAATATTCAAAAATAAATGTTCTTCTGTATATTAACAATAAACATTTGGAAATTGCACTGATAAAAATACCATTTACAATAGCATCAGAAACTATCAAATATGTAAGGATATATTTACCAAGTATATATAATATTTATATGAGAAAAACTGAGATTACTGAGAAATATTAAAATTACTGAAAAATATTAAGGATGTCCCAAAGAAATAGAGAAACAAATCATATTCTTTGATTAAAAGTCTCAGTATTGTTAAAATTCACCTACAGAGCCTTCCTAAATTGAACTACAGAGTCAGATACAATACCAGTCAAAATTCTAGCAGGAATTTTGTAGACATGAGCAGGTGATTACAAGATGTATATGGGAATTAAAAAAGACCAAGAACTATTAAAACTATGTCAAAAGGAACAAATTTAAGGGACTTCAACTTCCTGACTTCAAGCCTACTATGAAGCTATCATAAGAAAGACTGTATTACTGGCAAAAGGATTGGCATGAAGATCAAAGAAACAGAACAGAGTCCTGAAATAGACCCAAGTATATACTGTCAATTGATTTCATACGACATATGCTTGAGTCTGAAAGCACCAAAGTAATTCAATGGGACACAGACTTTTCAACAGATGGTGATTTAACAAATAGACACCAATATGAAAAAAAAAATGAACTTATCCCTTGCATCTTGCCACACACAAAAATTAATGAGACACAGATCAAAAGCTAAAATTATAAAACTTCTAGAAGAAAACATAGAACATTTCATTTTGTATTAGACAAAATTTCCTTACATAGGAAACCTATACTTATATAGGAAAAATATACTAACCATGAAAGAAAAAAATTATAAACTTCACTTCATCAAAATTCAAATTTCTACTCCTTTAAAATCATTGTTAATAAAAAGACAAGGCCAAATATTCACAGTATAATATTCTGATAGAAGACTTGTAGCCAGAATATATAAGGAATTCTTTCAATTCAATAATAATTTTTTTAAATAGCTAAAGAAATACTTTACAAAAGATATGCAAATATCTGGGAAAAGTGGCACACTTGCAATCCCTGTACTCTGGGAGGCTGAAACAGGAGGATCACAAATTCAGGCCCAGCCTGGGCAGCTTAGCAACTTTGCAAGACCCTGTCTCCAACAAAACTAAACAAAACAAAACCAAAATTAGAAACAGCTGGGAATGTCGGTCAATATGAAGGCCCTAAGATCAATCCCCATTATCACAAAAACAAAACGAAGATATGCAAACAGCCCCAAAGTACATAAGATGCTTGACATCACTTGTCAGTAGAGAAATACAAATAAAAATGACAATCAGATGCTAGTGTGCACATGCCAAAATGGCTAAACTTAAAGTGTGGACAAGGACGGGGAGTAAACAGAATTTTCATAGCAGCTGGTAAGGATGTAAAATGAGGCTTTGAAAACAGGTTGGCTGCTGTTCATAAAGTTAAGTATGTATTTATGCTGCGGCCATTCCCAAGTATTTACCCGACAGCAGTGAAAACATATGTCCACACAAAGATTTGCATGAATGTTCATAATAGTTTTATTCGTAATCTCCCCTAACTGGAAATAATCCAATGTCAATCAACCAATGACTGTGAAGACAAAGTGTGGTACATACATACTCTGGGTTACTACTCCACACTCATGAGAAGCAAACCACCGATAACATGCACGAGTGACACTCAGACACATTAGACTGAGGAAAAGAAGTCTGATACAAAATACTTCCCCCTGCGTGATGTCATTTATATGAAACTTGTGAAAAGGCAAACCCAGTCTATTGTGACAGAAAGCAGATCAGTGGGCTGGAGTGGAGGCATTGACAGGGTCGATATGCCAGCTTTGCACCACTGCACCAAATACCCCAAGTAATCCACTTATAAAGAGTGAAGGTTTCTGTTGCGGTTTGTGTTGGGATGTGCCCCTGGAAAGCTCATGCAGTCATGGGGGGGGCGGGTTTTTTGGAGGCAGTTGAATCTGGAGTTTGTGACTGGTTCACTGTCTAGTGCTGGGACTGGGAGGGTGAGTGCTACACCCACCCTAGGGCAGGTAGCCTAGATACACTATAAGGGAAGAAAAGAGGCTTGCTCCTCTTTTTTGCTCTTGTTGCTTTTGTATCTTGCTCCACTCTGAATGGTTGCCCTTCTGCCAAGCCACCCTGCATTGGAGCCAGCTGATTATGGACTAAAACTTCTACAAACTGTGAGCTAAATAAACCTTTCCCCCCTTTAACTTTGGATATAGGGTATTTTGTCTCAGCAATGAGAGAAAAGTAACTAACATGGGTTATTTTGGCTCATGGTTTTGGAGGTTCCAGTCCATGGAAAAATGGCCTTGTTGCTTTGGTCCTGTTTTGAAGCTGCACATCATGGCAAGGACATCTGATAGAGCAAAACCACCCACCCTATGCCTGGGAAGTGAAAGAGAGAAAGACATGGGGCTCACATTCCAATTGCAACATAGTGGGAACCAATATGTAGGACCTTTTACTGGGTAGGTTGGTACTATATAAAACTAAGTGGAGCCTGACATATATGGCAGCTGGTTTTCAAGTCACACAGAAGGAGAACACTGCAAAGATAAAATCATCTTTGAAAGTCCTTTATGGAGCCACCACATTGGAGACCAAGAGTCTACAACATCTCCTACCAGATTTCACACAGCCAGCTTCCTCTCGCATGGATGTGACTGCAGTCTCTTTGGTTAAATGCAAGAGGGTTGGCTTGCTGAGGCAATGAGTCACATGCGTGCACACACAAGTGAGACAGAGGAGCAGCACCTTACTCTCTTGCTTTTCCCAAGTCAGTGGATGGGGACGTGGCTTGGCCAGTGGCTGTCGTGCTCCCCTCCCTTGCTTTCCTTAACTCTTGCCACCCCTGACCCAATGGACCAGGACAACTTGCCTCTGCGTCCCTCTTGGTTATTTAGTAGCCACTCTCCTCCGGGTATCTTTGATATGAGTGCAGCTTGATTCATCCATAGTGTGCCCCTCTCCCTCCATTCCCACACTTCACACATTGCTTCTATCTCTTTGAAGAAGAAAGGAGGGGTACCCCAACAAAGCTAACATCAGGGAGGGAGGGAGCTGGGCCACAACCTCCCCAAACCCCAATTAGCTTTGATGAACACTGCTAACCTTCGCAAAGAGTCCCTGGTTTCAGCCCCATCGTTTTCTTTTTCTTTTTTTTTTTTTCAGAGATGAGCCAACTGTCAATCAAACAGCTGGTACTGCCTGAGCTTCCTCACCGAATCTCCGCCGTGACAGCTGCAGCCATCCTAGAATCCTTGCACTCACTTGGACCAATCACATGCTCACACTTAGACCAATCAGGAGGGCAAATCAGAGACCTGTATTTGGACTAATCATGAGTCTGTACCTGTGATATAAGCATCACTCATCACACACTTCTCCAGTTAGCCTAGGAGGCCTCTGTCCATGTACTGACACCCCCGTTGCAGTAGCATAGCCCCTGTTAAAATAAAGACTTACCTTGGCGGTCTTGTAAACCTACTCCTGACTTATTTCTTGGATGACAGTGGCTCCTGAGGTCCTATAATTCTACTCAAAGGGTTGCTAGTAGTGTGGATAGAGGAGTGGTCTCAGAAGAAAGAGTAGTAAACACTAGGGCCTGTTAGCCATGAAACACTCCAGAGACCAGTAGTCAGTGAAGATCAACAGCAGAGACCAGCACCAGTAGTAAACCTATGGTGGCTGGTACAAGCCAGCAGCAGCAGTAACCAGCAGCCAGTTGTGTCAACTGTTGGCATCTGGAATTATCATTTGGTGATATCAGGATTGCTTGCAAGGCTGCACTTTGCCAATTCATGATTTCCATCAAAATGGAGGTAAAGAACCCTCAACTGACTGGCAATACCAGCATACATGTGTTTGAACACTAGATTCATGCTCAGCTTTCTGAGCACCACATCATCTGTGTGCCCAAACATCAGGTGCACAGAACCTGCAACCCAGGGAGAGGCACAGACCTGGGGATCCTGTCGCATTTGCCAGGAGGAATTCAGGGCAGGATCGTGCATAGCACTGAACATATTCAAACTCTCTTATTTCATTCTCTTGCTCTTGCTCTCCAAGACCTTTTAGACAACTGTGAATAGCAATGTGGAACGGATCCTCCCCTCCATTCAACAAGGAAGGAAGAGTTCACAATGCAGATATGAAGAGAAGCCATCACCCCTGCTCCAGGTGTGCTCAGAGTCAGGATCTGCAATCCAGGGCTAAGCACTGGGAAGAGCAGATGCAGAAAGCTCAGGGATGGTCAGAGGGAGAGGTGTGTGTGTGTGTGTATTTGCATCTGCATGTGTGTGTGGGCATGTGTATGTTAGTAGAACTTAAAAGGCTGGTTCTGAAATGTATATGGAAATTGAAAGGACTGAGACAGTCTTGAAGAATAACAAGGTGGGAGTCTTGCTCTGCCAGTTGTCAACACTCAGCCTGGCACTGCAATGTAGAAAGGTACAGCTACAGTAATGTGTGATATCAGTGTAAGAATGGACACAGAGTCCAGTGAACAGGATCCAGTAGCAGACTCAAGCATTGTGGACATTGGATTTACCATAAATGCAACGTGGCTGGGGAAAGGACAGTGTTTTCAGTGAATGGTGCTGAATCTACTGCCCATCCTTATGAGCCACTATCCCTATGACACACCATAAAACGAAACACAACAGAAACCTCCATGTCAATTGCAAACCTACGCTGGGCATGATGGCGCATGCCTATAATCCCAGTACTCAAGAGGCTGAAGCAGGAGGATTGCCATGAGTTCAAGACCAGCCTGGGCTACATAACAAGATCAAGGCCAGCCTGAACTACATAGCAAAACCTTATCTCAAAAAAAAAATTGCAAACCTAAATGTGAAGCAATTTTAAAGTTTTTAAAGGATATCATGAGCCTGGCATTATGGCATACATCTATAACCCCAGCATCCTAGAGACTGAGGCAGGAGGATCACAAATTCAAGCCCAACCTAGAAAACTTAGCAATTTAGTGAGACCCTATCTCAAAACAAAACAAAACAAAAATAACAAAAGGGCTGGAAATGTAGCTCAGTGTGAAGACCCTGGGTGCTTGCTTACCTAAAAATGCAATTAAGAGAATGAAAAGGAAAACATCAGGGTAGGAGAAGATATTTGCTGGCAAAGAACCATATGCAGAATGAATTCTAAGAATCAATAAGAAGCAAAAAAGACAAAAGACTCGAAATCACCATCCTCCTGCCTCAGCCCCACAAGTGCTAGAATCACAGGTGGTTGCCTCTGTAGCCGGCTATCACCTGGTGACAGCGTGTGTTGGCAAGGTTTGGAGCAGTGAGGACTCTCCTTCGCTGGGAG
>RJWT010048849.1:0-11091 GCA_004365215.1 Cuniculus paca
TTTTCTAAATCAAAACCTCAGTATTCAGTTTTAATTGCGGTGCTGGCACTTGGTAATAAATAAGTGGGTTTGGGGCTGCAGTTTGGCACTCGGCCTCTAAAAGTTTCACTGTCACTGCTCAGGGCCCTTGGTGTGAAAGTCCCCACCACTCAACAATGTTACACCAGGGACCAGGTTTCTAGCCCATGAACCTTTGAGGGATGACACACATTCAAACCACTGCAAAATTATTTTTATTTGTGTATATTTTGTGCTTTTGCCACCTGCTGTAATCCTAATTAATGCAGTTCTAAAAGACTTAATAATAAAGCAGTTTCCATGCCCACATCCTGTTCTCTAGCTATTATAACACACTTTACTGCCAATTCTCACATTTGTGTTCATTTTTCTAAATAATATGCTCTTGCTGCTCTTTCTTTGCTAGTTTTGGCAGTGTTATAAACTTTTTTTTTTTTTTAACTTTTGAGATGGAGTCTCATGGCATTGTTGCCCAGGGTGCTCTCAAACTGGAGATCCTCCTGCATCAGCCTCCTTAGTAACAGGCATTATAGGCACACATCACCAGACCTAGTTTATAAACTATTTTATATGGTCTATGAGGATTTTACTCTTGAAGATCTTTTCTTCCATTTACTCTCTTTCTAGCATAGTTTTGTCACAATTTATTTTGTTAAATTGATGGTTTTTTAAAACATGGATATGATTCTGTAAATATTCACTGATGAAGCAAACAATTTTGCTTCCATTTTTCTTCTTCCTCCCGCTTTTCTATCTCTTCATGTTTTTCTTTCTATATCTGTGAGTTTTCATTGTTAGCTTTTCCTTTATTCCTTCCTTTAGTCGAATATTTTTATTTCCTTTTTGTAGCGAAAGACTTTGAGGCACCTTGGCCCCCGCTCCAAGGACCGCAGCGGGCGTTTGTTTGCTGGGCGTGCGCACGGTTCCACGCTGCACTTGCTGCTCTAAATCCTGAGCTGCGCCTGCCATTGTCCCTGCTTTATGGGGCGGGACGTGGAGACAGTAGACCTTCAGGGACTTGCCCATGATCCCAGAGTCAGCCTTTGAACTCAGGTCTCTGACCCCAGAGCTCTGCAACCCTAACCTTGGTAACTGTGAGTGGGGTGATGGGAGTGGAGGGATATGGTCCAAATATTTCTAATTCAGTACAGAATGAGCACAAGAAGACACAATAGCTCAGACAGCCCGATCAGAAAGAAAGACAGCTGGTATTACCGGCGTATCCCAGATGCCTAGCAGACCCAGCTTAGCCAAGAACTTGTGAGTCAGCCTAAGAGAAAAACTCAGCCTTTTTTTCCCCCTGCTGATCTGTAGATGAACCTGGACATTTTGCTTTAAAGTAGAAAAGAACAAATGTCAGGCACCCATTGGCTTCTACTTTCCAAATACGAAACTTAGCCTCCGGGAATGAAGCACCTTGCCCAGCTTCTCACACTGAAATAGCCCGAGGATCATATTGCGGTCCTCAGTTCCGGAATCATCCGGGCTTTTCTGCTTACAGAGAGACCTGTCTGATGGTCATGCTCTCGAGCGGAACACCTCTGCTTGCTACGGGGCTCGTCAGGATCTCTTCAATATTAAAATTCACATGTGAAAAAGAATGATTCTGCTCCTTGTGGATAGCACTGTCCGGGGCGAAGGGGATTTGTGATGCTAAGATTGATGCTTCCTTGAGAGGGACTTTGATGATTTGCTGGAGAACACGTGACATCTTTAAAATCAGAGCTGTCTCAGAAAATCTGGGGACCTGTCACCAGTATAGAGATATTGGAAGTAATGAGATTAACAAGGAGACATTAATGAAGCAATTGCCTAACTCTGGCCTGTTGAGTCAGTGCCTCCTTGCACGTAAATAAATAATGAATTACAGGAATAACATTACCTGGGATTTACAGAATGTCTCACAGCTGTTCGAAAAAGGCGTCCCTCCCCAAGGATCAGCCAGAGGAAGTTCTTTTTTAATTATCTTGAATTATTAAGATTACCATTTAGTAGTGAATAATCATTTCCTATTGGGCTCTCCAAGTGCTTAATTATACTTAGAGAATAATTTGCTCCAGCTTTATAAATAAACCTGGATATTGCCTAAGTCCCTTTTTTAACACCCCAATGGGAAAATACTACTAATATAAATGAAATCGATGTCTACACAATTCCCAGAGCTGCAGTGTATCCTTACTCTCGTCTATAAAATTAGTGTTACCATGCTAACCTCCTGGGATTGCTGAAGGCTGAGTGTGATAATCAGCCACTGACTGAATACTAGGCTGTTCCAAGTGCATTTTATGTATTAACTCATTCTACTCAAAAGAACTTTATGAGGTCAGAATGGTGGTTATCCATAAATGGGGAGAATGAGCACAGAGAGGTTAAGTAACTTGCCTTAGTCACGCAGCCAGGAAAGGATAAACCTGCGATTTAACCCAGACTGTCTGTCTCTTCAGAGCACATGCTCCAGAAACCAAGAAAGAGGTCAGATGGGTCCTCACGGTGTGTAATAAAATCCCTGGGGAGGCAAAGGCAGTGAGCAAGAGCAGGAAAGAATAGTTAGGTCATGGTTTATTGATCACACTTGCTGTTAGATGTCTTGAGAAAGTGAGAGAAAAAAAAAGCAATGTTCTCAAAATTAGGAAAGGGCGAGGGGACTGTCTCACCCATATCTCAAGGACCCACACCCACTGGTAGGCAGTGCCCTCTACCAGGAGATGTGGGGAGGACAAGACCTCAGCAGGAAATGGCTGCAGGGACCCCCAGGGAAGTTGCACCCAGGCACAGCAACATTTCCTCTGCTCTGCAATGTGGAGGGGAAGCAGGGAGCCCCAACTCCAAAGAAACAAGCATTCAGTTTTCATCAATGAGAAGCTTTGTAGTAACCAGTGCAGAAGAAACTCTGAAGGTGCCCCTTCCAACATTTAATTCTGCCCAAGACTCCAGGACATTTGAACAACCCAAAGAGAGAAACTGAATTTCTGATAGTCTGACTTGATGGGGGTGAGCAGTAGAATTTAGTTTTTTTTTTTTTTAAGGAAGAAACAAATTGTTTCACATGGGAGTATCAATCAAACATGACTGGCTGTGAGTTAATAATCTTGGAAGCTAGTCGAAAAATATATGGAGGCTATTATACTGTTTCATCTGCTTTTGCTTCTGTGTGAAATAAGGAAAAGATTTTTTTTTGGTACTGGAGATCAAACTCATGACCTTGCATTTGCCAGGCAGGCACTTACTCCATAGCTAAATCCCCAGTCCCAGAAAAAGATTTTTTAAAAAAGAAATTTGTTACTTACTGTACATCTCAGGTTGCAATTGCATATGCTACCCTCAACCAAAACCACAAGGAATCTAACTAGAGAGAGCTGCATGTTGCGTTTTGAAAGGTGGGGTCAAGTAATCATTAAACGCATAGAAACACTGAAGCGGAAAAATCTCTGTGCAGAGCGGAAACTGCTTCCCTCACTCGTCCTCTGCAGCTAACACTTGTGTCAGCCCATTTAGACTCTAATGTACCACATCTTAACTGATTCTAGCAGCTCACCCAAGACATGAAGAAAACATGTTATGATCCACATTTTCAAGATAAAAGAAATCAAAATAGAGAGATCAGAATTTTTCTAAACTCCTGCCGAAAGCAGAAGAGAAGCAAGAATCAAGTCCCTAAAAACTAAGCCACACAATTATTTCCCTTAGCAGCTCCCAGAGGGCCTTGCACAATATCTGGGTGTAATGGGACCTTACAGCTTTATTGATTAGCTGCCCCTAATTTTCCCTTCCCTTGGTCAGCAATGGAAATTTGATTTGTAGCAGTTTGATGGAAATGAATTTAAATGAACACCCTGTTGTTCAAGTCTCTCTCCCTCCCCCACAAAATTTCTTCATTGTATTTAAAGACAAACCCTTCCTAGTGAAGCTCTGCTTGCAAAGAAATGGAAAGACCTGGAAAAATATGCTTTAAAAAAAACCACTAGTCCTGGAGTTGATGGATCTGAATGTCTTCCAGCCACTTTCATCCAGGGTGTAAAATCAAAACCAATTGTTCCTCAAACTTCTGACTATGAGGGTGGAGCAAGAGAGGGTTGGTCACTGTCAAAGTCCTTTCGATGTCTACCACAAATGGCTTTCTGGTGTTCAGATGTGAAGAGAAGGGCTCTGTGTTTGCGTATTTGGAAATGGGCACAGTATATGGTTTACCTCCTTTTAACTTTTCTTGGGGAATCTTAGGAGGTTTTTTTTTTTTTTTAACTTTTAAAATTTTATTAATACAATCATCTTGGGGACCTGGTACAGGTACGTACTGCATGTTTCTTTTTTTAATCCCCTTTTCCTTCCCTCCCTGCTCCCTGCCTCCCCTTCTAATTCCCCTATCTCGATTTTCATTGTTATTGATATTATTAATCTTAGCTTGTGTCAGAGGTTTTCTCGTTAGCTAAATGTAGCTTTAGAAAACCAGAAGTGTAAAATGGTTGCCTTCACTTTTTCTATTCTCTTCCTTACCCACAAAACTGTAGTATCTATTCACTATTCATTCATGCCATACAGGTGTGGAGGGATGAAGGAAGAGATTGCTTCCTGAGCCCTCTCATGGCTGGTCTTTTCATTAAAGAGATGAGCCTTTTCTGTTGTGGAGGAGGTTTTGCATTGATGCAGGTACTACTCTATCTTCTGCAATCCTCTTTGAAGCAAAGAATGTTCCTTGAACTGAAGTTAATTTCTCCTCTCTTCTTCCTCTTCCTCTTCTCCTCTTTTTGTATTCTCTTCTTTTTAAATAAAGCCACATAATTTTCAGAAAAAATGTGGAGTTTGCTAAGATCACATTTATCTTTAACTTGCTTAGGCATCTATGGTAGTGAATTAAAAGAGCACTACTACATTACTATACTTGGAGTTGGTTGTCTTGACTTGTAGAGTTGATTTGACTTTTGTTGGTGTTTGAATGGGGCCAGCGAGATGTACTGCATTCCTTGAATGTCTTCTGTCCTTAACCCATGGGAAAACGGACTCACCTGAGATGGAAGGTCAAGACACAGGCATGGATCTGGTAAAAATATGTTTGACAAATATGGCTTGATCCGCAGCCACCTCTGGGCCCCTTAAGTATGTCACTTAAGTGTGGACCCTGAGGCATCTCACCCCAACCTCAAGTCATATTCATAGAACCACTGCTTTATTCACTGCCCGTGATTGAGAAAGAAAGAGGAACTTCTGGATCTGACTCTTTAGAGGCCTTTCTGAGGTCCTTACTGTTTGGAAGCAGGAATGGAGTATAAAACAACCAAGTGCTGGCAGATCCACAACCAGAATGGTGAATGGGTCCATGCAGCATGTTGCTCTGGTTTCTCTCCAGTGTGTTTCGAGTGCTTCCTCGGTGCAGCCAAACTCCCGAACACACACAGGAATTCATTCATTCGTTCCTTGTGACAGCAGAATGAGACAGGAACAGTTATTATGACCAGCCTCTGTTCTTGCAGCAGAGGAAACTAAGGCAGGGAGAGATTAAGTCCCTGGCTGTCAAGTGGTGACCTTGAGATTTGAATCCAATCTGGTTTCAGGCGCTCACACTTAAACATTTGCCACACCGAACCAGAAGTGTTATCTGTCTGTTGGGAAAGAGGGAAGGAAGGGGAAGAACGAAGGACTGGAAGTGTCACTTCCATAGTGTTGCCTACAGATGTGAGGGGATATTAAAAGTTCTATCATTGTCCTTGGTTGTGGGGCCAAGAAAGAATAACTCCTTCTCTCCAGACCTCAGTTTCCTCATTTGCAAATTAAAGAGGTTGGATAGCACCATGGTACTGCATTTGCAACATTCGAGCAAGCATTTTTTCTCTCCCTTTGCCAAGAAATAACATATAATCAAACTCTGTGGAGCTTAAAACCAGTGCCACTGAGGGATCCCTTTTAAGAAAAAGAATACACAATCTCCGACACAAAAGTTCTGTACGAAAGTGAACATATTCACAGAATGAGAAACAGCAGATGAGCTTCTTTGGGGAGTTGCCAGAGTTCTCTGGGTGTTTTTTCTGTCAGTGCTTGCTTGGTTTTTCTGCAAACACATAAAGCTTTTACAGATCAATCACCACCCAGTCAGTTAGCATCTGTCTTGTCCCAACTTGTTCGACAAGGTGTCCCCCTGGCAGACACTAGAGTCCAGGACAAATCCTGTGGTTGGAAGAATAGCTTTTGTTGGGGAAAGGGAGATTTCCACAAAGCAGGCTCAGCAAGGGGACATGCACCCCCGTTCTCTCATTGTCCTACATGAACGCACAGATTAGAGCCTTCCGCTGTGCTCCCTCTTGTGCAGGGGTGCCATGGGTTTCTCAGTACTAGGTGTCTGGGTTCAGAGAGAACTTCAGAAAGGGTCATCTGGCAGTGCCAGCCGCCCCATGGCTGGGGACCTGGGAACTGGTGGGGATAATACTTTCTCATATGGGAAAGGAAGGCTCAAAGCCACTGGAATCTGAGCTCAAGTGCATCTCCTTGTAGAAGGAAAACATACTTCTGGCATGATGCCAACTAACTTGTCCACTTCATCTGAGCACTCACACCGCCAATCCCAGCACTAGACAACGAACAAATCCCAAATGCTAGACTCAGCCACTTCCATGACTACATGAAGCTTGGGGGGCCACCTAGACACAAACCATAACATCCCACCCCTAGCCACCCAAAGACTCATGTATATCCTTTATACAAAAGACATTTAGACCATCTCCAAGAGTTACCACAGTCCTAACAGTTTCAGCATTGCTGAAAAGTCCAAGTCCCAAGTCTCCTCTGAGATGGAAGGCAAACTCTTAGCTGCAAGCCCCTGTACAAATGAAAAGAAAGTTAAACACTTCCAACATTCAATGGCACAAGGGTACAAACAGGGGGATACATTCCAAAGGGTATAAACAGGGGGATACAAAGGAATGGGTCAAAAGGAAGTCCGAAATCCAGCAGTGCAAACATGAAGTCCTGAAGTTCCGTGCTCAACATCTGAAGCAACCTGGTTGCATACTCCAAAATGCTTGAGTGACTCCCCCAGCCACTTCCAGTGGTTTTAGCTCCCACAGCTTTTCTCTTAGGCCCACTCCGCTTGGTCTTTGCAGCTTTCCTTAGATGATCCATGCTCCTGGCTTTTTCAAACCTCTTGGTTCTCAACTGCACAGTTTCACACACTGCCCTCTCAGGGGCACCCTGCCTGACCTCATAGATGGTCTGAAATTGGGGTGGAAGCCTTTTTACCTCAGAACATGTGCATTCTCTATGCACCTAAAACCAGTGCCACGTGGATGCTGCCAAGGTCTGCTGCCAGATGGAGCAGTAGTCAGGCTTTCCTCTTTCTTGGCCATAGGGGTCGAGTGCCTGGATTGCTAGGTGCTCTGAACCTGATTGTGAGGAGCAGATTCTCTATGTCACCTCCATTCTGGAACCTCTTGTGGCCTCTGCTGCCATTCTGGAATGTGTTGCTCTGCAGCTTTCTCCCTCGGGAAAAGTCTTTCATTTTTGTCGCATTGAGGCCTCAAAGGGTGGAGACCCAGTGTTTCCCGGGATGCCCCCAGGCCATCTTTTTTGTTTCTCTGTTCCTTCTCAGCAATCGAGGTTTCAGCGCTATCTTTACAGTCCACAGCTTTCCGACCAAACTCACAACATTTTAAATCACCATGCTGGGCTCTTTGCTCTTGATTCACAACATAAATCTGGCTAAAAGCCACCAACAATAGCCATGCTACAGCCTCAACATTGGACTGCCTTGAAATTTCTTGGGCCAGATTAATCAGTCCACTGCCCTTGATCTCAGTCTCAGGCAAAGTCTCTGGACACAAGCAGAATGCAGACAAACTTTCTGCCAAGCCATAGCACACATCATGTGGAATCCAACAACCAATGCAGTCCTTTTTTCCAACAGAAACCTCCTGAGCCTAGTCTTTACTGGCAGGCTCTCTATCAGCCTTCTGGTCTTCTGAGCTCTGACCAGAACCTCCCCTGCAGAACAGCCTAAGCTGTTCTATAGATTCAGGTGACATCTCTGAACCTTTCCAAACTCTTCCCACAAGCCATTCCCAAAGGCTCTTGAACCACATGGTCAGGTACAGTCACAGCAACAACCCCATCCACTGGTACCAAATTTTGTCTTAGTTACTTTTCTCTTGTTGCTGAAACAAAATACCCGACACCAAAATTATGAAAGGAAAGGTTTATTTCTTATAGTTTGGAAGTTTCAGTCCATATCCAGCTTGCTCCAAGGCAGGGTGGCATGGCTGAGGGGGTAGCCATTCATGGTGGCCCACAAGCGGCAAGCGTGATCAGAGCAAAAGAGAAAGAAAAAATATGCCTTCTTCCCTCCCTTTTATAGTATGCAGGCTCCACCCTTGGACGGGTGCAGCACTCATATCTCTAATCCCAGTGCTAATCCCAGCACTCATCCCAGCGCTAGACAATGAACCAATCACAAGTGATAGATTCAGTGGCCTCCACGAGGCTTGGGGGGCCACCTAGACACAAACCATAACAGCCATGTAACAAGAGCTGTGAACAAGCCCCATATCCCAGTTCTTGCTCATGGACTGAAGATGATTCTTTAAATGATAGTAGCACCATGAAAATGTTAATGAAGCAAAATACATAGCATCTTCAGTTTTGTTTCGTTAGTGTTTACTTGGGTGCTAAATAAATGAATGAAATGAGAATCTCTATTGGCTCAGGACCTTGAACGTCACTGTTAGTTGGGAAACAGTAGCCAAATGAAAACAGATAAGGTAAACTCAATGATATTTGTTTTAGTTCAAACTTCTTTGATAACAAATCATAAAGCAGAACACAGACACACACACACACACACACACACACACCACACCCCATACATCACACACTGTGAATGATTCTCAAGTCTAAGTGTGACTGGGTTGCCGGGCAAAGCTTTCAATGAGACCCAAGGACTTCCTTTCAAATTGTCACTGACATTACACCATTAGATTAAAGTTTTTTAATTGATCTGCCTTGGGTGTATGTTGGAGGAAATAATGAAGAACTATATTTCCTCTTTTCTCACCTTTCTAGTGTAATTTTCAGGTACAAATATAGATTGAAGTGTTGCTGTTGTTAAAATGACACACTTCTTCACAGAGGCTAAGATTAGAGAATTTCAGAAAAAAATTAACAAGCCTGTGGTCCAACTGAGGAGCCCCTTGTTGCTGATTTTCTAAAACTGTAAAAAGTCAGTCAGCTCACCTGAATTTATGGAACACCTACTATGTGCTGTAGGTGAGTCCAAGAGATGTTTTCAACGTGTTCTTAATATATTCACAATGTAGTTGAAGAGCCAAGACGTAAATACAGGCCATTTTACTAACAACGCAGATCATACATCAGAATTAGGAGGTTTTCAAACTGCAAGTGTTAAAACTCCACATGCTCTCTAGCGGAGAAATGCATCATAATTGTAGGAGTAGAATTTAAAACATGGGAATAGACCCTGGAATACCCAAAACCCTGGTGCTGAAGGTTTTATCTTGAACCGAAAGTCCAGCTCTATTAGAATTCTCTTTTCTTCTTTGTTTTTATCTCCTCATATTCTAGCTTTCTCGAATTCCCATGCCACGTGGCATAACAAGTCACCTAGAGCTCCAAAACATTTCCTCTGTTCAGAAGAACAAAAAAAGAGCATGTACTGGAATTTCTAAGCCTGAATTCCAAATCTTGGGGCTCAATTTCCCAGCTTGATTTAAATGCCCGGCTCCAAGCAAGGAAGCCAAGGTCACATTGTACAGACATCCTTGGGGGAACATTATCTCTCTAGCCACATGGGTCAGGAAAGTGGGCTATGTTCAGGAAGTTCAATGTGGGTTCCCCTTGTTAATATGGTTTTATTAGTAGGGATGCTTAAGGGCTGAAAATAACCAAAAAATTAACTAATAGGGGTTTAAAGAAAAAGATATTATAGTTAACCTTATAACTGGATGTCCTGGAGTAGGCAGTTCCTGGATTGGTTCAGTGGCTTAACCATTTCAGTGTTATAGATAGATGTCTGAGATGCACTTAGCATTTTCCTCATGGTCACAAGGTGGCTGTTGTAGATTTGGATAAGACAGTCTCACATATATGTTTCCAAAGACAAAGGGGTATGTGATGAGACAGTTCTCTTTCCATAATTCTCTCCCTTACCATATAAAAAAGCTCCTGCCCTGCAGACCCTCCCAACAGGCATCCGTTGAGGTTGCTGTTGGCCAGGAAGTCTGGAAAAGGAATTATCTGGAGGTTTCAGGTTATATAATAGGAGGTAACTAAGAAATCAACGAGCTGAGAGTTGGCTATTGCAAAGCCAATCAGAAGTCAGAAACAACATTTTACTGCCAGTTAAGTGATATAGACTTGAATGTCCGACAAGACTTTCTAAGGTTAGGAAAATGTTTCCATAGCATTGCTGTCCAGTATGGCAGCCACTAACCTTCCACGGCTACTGAACACTAGAAATATGGTAAGTGATTGAGAACCTAAATTTTGAATTTTTATTTAAATGCAATTAATTTAAATTTAAATAGGCACATAAAGTAAGTGGTCACCATTGGAAAATATGTAACTATATGTAGTACCTTCTTGAAGATATGCTCTTGGAAGTCAGAGGAATAACTATGGACTGGAACATTCTGGTAGCCTTCTGCATGAAGAACTTAAAATTTAAAGAACTGACATTGGAAGTTTTTTCTAAGAGCATAGGCTTGCCCTAAGACATGGAAGCAGAAAACGTAAGACACCCTTACCTAGGAGGTGCTCATCAGAGCAGGTTGGCGGAAGTAGTTTTTGTTTATTTGTTTGCTTTTTGTCTTGTTTTGCTTTGTTTTTGTGGGAAAATGAGCAAAAGCCAAAATAGTAAGTTCAAGTCAGGAACTTTTGAATATCGACCACCTTGAACTATGAGCCATAGGCAACTCTTATTAAAAGAAGGGTGAAACATGAACTGGAACTTAGGCAAGATGAAAAAAAAAGATGAATAGAAGACAAGAAATTCAGTTCTGACAGTATTTTCCATGTTATAGCACATCTGGAAAATGGTGTATGCACTGCTCACCAGAGCAAATGGGCATTTAAGAGCAG
>RJWT010048850.1:0-11090 GCA_004365215.1 Cuniculus paca
TAGGGTAGAAGGACCAGATCAGGGGTGCACATTCTTAGACTCCACCCCAGACCTGCTACTCGGAAACTCTGCAGGTGCGGCTCAGCGATCTTCTCGCAAGTCTTGTTGCCCTTCCCATTTGAACACATTCTTCCTACTTGTTATGGTTAATACATTGTGTCAACTTGCACAGTTTAAAAGTTTAACTGAGAGACTCAGCAGGGAGCCAGGGTTCTTACTTTGTAAATATCCTCATCCCGTGCAAAGGAGGGCAAGGACATTTTGTATGTTACACCCACCCTGAAGGTGGGGGAGCTGAGTACAATTTAAGGGTAGAGAAGAGGCTTGCCTGGTCTCTTTTTTGCTCTGGCTGCTGTGTTGAAGTGCTGCCCCAGTGCCATGCCACCCTGCCTGGAGCCAGTTGATGATGGACTGAAAGCTCCAAAAAGTGTAAGCTAAATAAATCTTTCCTTGCTTCACTTTGGGTGTCAGGTGTTTGTCCCAGCAACGAGAAAAGTAACTAAAAGCTACTTTCCCAGTGTCTGTCCACCATTATGCTCCCTATTTGCCCTTTGAGTTTCTCACACAAGAGAAACAAAGCAATATTGAAACTTGTGTTCTAATTTATTTCACATAGGATTATGGTCTCAAGGTGCATCCATATTCCCACAAATGACTCATTTATCCTTCTTTATAGCAGAGTAGTACTCCATTGTATATAAATATCACATTTTCTTTATCCATTCATCTGCCAATAGGCATATGGGCTGTTTCCAGTATTTAGGTGTATTTTTGATATACATGATGATCACATTCATCATAAGGAATTTATAATTGTACATAGTATATCTTAAGTCTTTTATCCCCACTAATCCCCTCCCTTTCATTCAACCTCTCTTCCTCCTCCTTATTTATAAAAGCTTTGTTTCCATTTTTCCTTCTATTCTCTTTTTTTCTTTTCCATTCCTTCCCTTCCACCTCCCCCTTCCATTTTTTTTTTCTTTTTGAGACAGAGTCTAACTATGTATTTCAGGCTGGTCTTGAACTCACTTTATATCCCAGACTGGCCTCAAACTTACAATGATCCTCCAGCCTCAACCTCCTGAGTGCTGGGATTACAGGCGTGTGCCACCATGGCCGGCTCTGCTTCCTTTTTTTTTTTTTTTTTTTTTTTGGGGCACCAGGGATTGAACTCACGACCTTGCACTTGCCAGGCAGGCGCTCAGGCCGCTGAGCTAGATCCCTGGCCCTCTGCTTCCTTTTTTCCCCTTCTCCTGTTTCAACATTTTTTTCTTACTTCCCAATGTCTGTCATCCATTGTGGTCCTTGTTTGCACTTTCAGTGTCTTGCACAAGAGAAATAATGTGATATTTAAACAAAAGTGTCTGATTTATTTCATCTAAAACTATGGTCTCAAGGTGCATCCATTTATCTAAAAATATCTCGTTTATCCTTCTTTATGACAGAATAGTACTCCATTGTATATAAAAACCACATTTTCTTCATCAGCAACATCTGGGCTGTTTCTGAGATTTAGCTATTTCAAATTGTGTTGCTGTAATGCCAAGAGTGGTGGCACATGCCTGTAATCCCAGCACTTGGGAGGCAGAGGCAGAAGGATTGCCTCAAGTTTGAGGTTAGCCTGAGCTACATAGCAAATTCAAGGCCAGCCCAGACTGCATAAAGAGAGGCTGTCTCAAAAAAAAAATAAAAAGTGCTACTATAAACATAGGTGTGCATATATTGCTGCAGTATGATGCTCTTAACTCTTGGCAAGGTATCAAGAAAGGGAATAGTTGGGTCAAATGAACCTCAATTTTTTCTTGCTTTCTTTCTTTTTTTTTTTTTTGTGGCACCAGGGATAGAACTCGTGACCTTGTGCTTGCCAGGCAGGCACTTAGGCCACTGATATAAATCCCCCGCCCTTGTCATTTTGAGACAGGGTCGCACTATGCTGTTCAGGCTGGCCTTGAGCTCACTTTGTAGCCCAGGCTGGTCTTGAACTTGCAATGATCCTACTGCCTCAGCCTCCCAAGTGCTGGGATTACAGGCATGCACAACCAGGCCCAGCTTCTGAACCTCAATTTTTTGAGGAATCTCCATTCTGATTTTCACAAAGGTTGTGCCAGTTTACATTCCCACCAACAGTGAAGGAAGGCTCCTCTTCCCCACAGCTTTGTCAGCATTTGCTATCGGTTGATTTCTTGATGAAAGAGCTGTTCTTTCTGGAATGAGATGGAATCTCAGTGTTTTAATTTGCATTCCTTGAATGACCAGTGATGTTGAGCATTTTTTCATGCATTTATTTGTTGTTTGTACTTCATCTGAGAAATATCTATTCATTTCAGATGCCCATTTTTGGATTGAGTCTTTAAACTTGGGGGGGGTCTGATTTTTTTGAGTTCTTTATTCTAGATGTTAGTTCTGTCTTTGAGGAGTAACTGGTAAAGTTTTTTTCCCATTTGGTGTGTTGTCTCTTCACTCTTTTAGTGATTTCTTTTACTTTGAAAAAGTTTGATGTGATTCCAGTTGTTGATTTTTTGTAATATTTCTTATGTGTCTTGGTTATTTTTCTCTTACTGCTGAGACAAAACACCCAACACCCAAAATTAAGGAAGGAAAGGTTTACTTAACTCACAGTTCGTGGAGGTTTCAGTCCATAATCAGCTGGCTCCAAAGCAGAGTGGCATGGCACAGGGACAACACTTCTGGGTAGCAGAAGACAGAAAAGGCAGCAAGAGCAAAAAAGGGAGGGAGAACAAGCCACTTCTCCTCCCTTATATTGTAAGCAGGTTGCAACCCCCCCCACCCCCCCACCAGGGGCAGGTGTAAAAGTCACACCATCTCCTGCCCTCCTCTTGCACAGGCTGAAGATGTTTACAAAATAAGGACCTGGGCTACCTGCTGAGTTGCTTAGTTAAACTTCTAAACTTCTCAAGTTGACACAATGTATCAACTATTACAATCCTCCCCCTGTCTACTTGGCAATCAGACACATTTCTTTAAACCGGTCTCCAGATACAAAGGCATGCTTTTTTTAAAAAATTCTTTTTATTTCTGCAGCACTGAGGATTGAACTCCGGGCCACCGAGCTAAATCCCCAGCCCTGGCAAGCTTATTTTTATCATTTCACAACTTGAACATTATAACATAGTCTTATGGTTAATACATTGTGTCAACTTAGAAGTTTAACTGAGAGACTCAGCAGGGAGCCAGGGTTCTTACTTTGTAAATATCCTCATCCTGTGCAAAGGAAAGCAAGGATATTTTGTGAGTGTTACACCCACCTTGAAGGTTTTGGTAGAGCCGGTGGCTGGTGTATAATTTGACTGTAGAGAAGAGGCTCTTTTTTTTGCTTTTTCTTTCTGGCTGCTGCCTTGAAGTGCTGCCCCTGTGCCATGCCACCTTGCCTTGGACCCAGCTGATTATGGACTGAAATCTCCAGAACTGTCAGCTAAATAAACCTTTTCTTCCCTAATTTTGGGTGTCAGGTGTTTGTCTCAGCAAGGAAGAAAAGTAACCAAAACCCATAGGTTTAACAATCTGTAAGAACCATCATGAAGTCTATCAACACTATATTACATTAGAACCATAACATTCCTTCCCCAGCTCCCCAAAGACTTATACACACCCTTTTATGCTAAAAGCATTTAGTCCCTCTACAAGAGTTGTCAAAGTCCTAACAGTTTTATCATTGCTGAGAAATCCAAGTCCAAAGTCTCCTCTGAGATTGGAGGCAAACTCTTAACTGCAAGACTCTGTACAAATGAAAACAAAACAGTTAAACACTTCCAACATACAATGGCACAAGATAAACGTTTTCATTCCAAAAGTTACAAATAGGGATACAAAAGATTGGGACAAAAGCAAGCCCAAAATCCAGCAGGGCAAACATTAAGTCCCTGCCTTTCATGTCCAGCATTGGAAGCAATCTGTGACAAATTGTGAGCTCCAAACGACTTGAGTGATTCCTCCCCTGTGGTACTTTTGGTGGTTATATCTCCCACAGCTTCTCTCTTAGGCCCACTTTGCTCTTTCCTTGCACCTGTCCTTAGATGATCCACATTCCTGGCTTTTCCAAACTTCAGGGGTCACCACTGCACCTTTGGCTTCACCCTTACAGTTTCACACATTGCCCTCTCAGAGGCACCCTGCCTGGCCTTCTGGGCCTTCTGAAATCAGGGTGGAAGCCCTTTTAACCTCAGAACTCATGCATTCTCCATGCACCTAAAACCAGCACCACATGCATGCTGCCAAGGTCTGCTGCTAGCTGGAGTAGTAGCCAGGCTTTCCTCTCTCTTGGTTGTAGGGGTCAAGTGCCTGGATAGTTGGGCACTCTGAATCCGATTCTAAGGAACAAATTTTCTGTGCTGCCGCCATTCTGGAACATGGTACTCTGCGGCTTTCTCCTCAAAGCTAAGTCTTTTACTTTTGTAGTTTTTTTTTTTTTTTTTGCGGCACCAGGGATGAAACTCACAACCTCACACTTGCCAGGCAGGTACTTAGGTAGCTGAACTAAATCCCCAGACATTGTCTTTTTGAGACACGGTCTCACTATGCTGTTCAGGCTGGCCTTGAGCTCACTTTGTAGCCCAGGCTGGTCTCGAACTCACAACAATCCTCCTGTCTCAGCCTCCCGAGTGCTGGAATTACAGGTGTGCACCACCAGGCCCCACTTACTTTTGTAGTTTTGAGGCTGCAAGGGGTGGAGACTTGCTGCTTCTTGTGATGCTCTCAGGCCATCTTTTATATTCTTTTGTTCCTTCTCAGCTGTAGAGATCTCCTCACTCTTTGTGGTCCAAAGCTTTAAGGAAGCTTCCTTTCTGGCCAAGTTCACATTTTAAATCATCATGCTGGGCTCTTTGCTCTTGATTCTCAACATAAATCTGGCTAAAAGCCCCCACCAATAACCATGTCACCACCTCAACATTAGACTGCCTTGAAATTTCTTCTGCCAGGTTAATTAGTCCACCTCCCTTAATCTCAGTCTCAGGCAAAGTCTCTAGACATGAGCAAAATGCAGACAAACCTTTTGTCAAGCCATAACACACATCATCTGGAGTCCAACAACCAATGCAGTCCTTCTTCCCAGCAGAGACTTCCCAAGCCTGGTCTTTACTGGCAGAATTTCTATCAGCCTTTTGGTCTTCTGAGCTCTGACCAGCATCTCCCATACACAGCAGCCTAAGGCATTCTAGTGCTACTCTTTCAGGTGACATCTCCAAACCTTTTCAAACTCTTCTCACAAACCATTCCCAAAGGCTCTTGAACCACATGGTCAGGTACAATCACAGAACAACCCCACTTCTCTGGTACCAAATTCTGTCTTGGTTACTTTTCTCTTTTTTGGTATCTGGGATCAAACTCATGACCTTGCACTTGCCAGGCAGGCGCTTATGCCCCTGAACTAAACCCCTGGTCCTTGTCTTTTGGAGACAGGGTCTCGTTATGCCAGTCAGGCTGGCCTTGGTTACTTTTCTCTCATTGCTGAAATGAAATATCCAACACCTTTTTACTTCCTTCATTAGATGGATTCCTAGGTATTTCTTTCTTTTTTTTTTTTGGATACTATTGTGAAAGGTGTTGTGTCCAGTGATTTCTTTCTCAGTGAGTTTGTTATTTATGTACAGGAATACAATTGATTTTTGAGTGTTAACTTTGTATCCTGCTACTCTATTGAATTTGGTTATTAATTCTAGGAGACTTTTGGTGGAGCTTTTGGGGTCTTCTATGTGGAGTACCATGTTATCAGCCAATAATGATAATTTAGCTTCTTCCTTTATTATCCATATTCCTTTTTTTTTTCTATCTCTTGTCTAATTACTCTGGCTAATGTTTCCAGAACTATATTGAACAGGAGTGGTGACAGTGGACATCCTTTTCTTGTTCCTGATTTTAGAGTGAAAACTCAGATTTTGACTGTTTAGTATGATATTGACTGTTGGTTTGTCATAGATGGCTTTTATCAGGTTGAGATAAAGATGATTTATTGCAATTTTCTGCAGGGTTTTTTTTTTTTTGTCTTTTTGAGACAGGGCCTCACTATGCAGTTCAGGCTGACCTTGAACTCACTTTGTAGCCCAGGCTGGTCTCAAGCCCAAACTCACAAAAATCTTCAGCCTCCCAAGTGCTGGAATTACAGGCATGTACCACCATGCCTGGCTTCTGTAGGTTTTTTTTTTTTATCATGAGTGGGTGTTGGACTTTGTCAAATGTCTTTTCTACATCTATTGAGATGATCATGTGGTTTTTGTTCTTGGTTCTGTTAATGTGGTATATTACATTTATTGATTTGCATATGTTGAACCATCCCTGCATTCCTGGATGAATCCAACTTGGTCACGGTGTATAAGCTTCTTGATGATTTGCTACATTCAAATTTGCCAGTATCTTGTGGAGAATTTTTGCACTTAAGTTCATTAAGGAAATTGGCCTGTAGTTCTTTTTTGGTTAGATCCTTCTCTGGTTTTGGTATCAGGGTAATGCTTGCTTCCAAGAATGACTTTGGGAGTATTGCTTCCCTTTCATTAAGGAGTTTGAGGAGTAGTGGCACTAGATCTTCTCTATTAAAGTTCTTGTAGAATTCACTAGTGAATTCCTTAAGACTTGGGCCTTTTCTTTGTTGGTAGTTTTTTAAAATTTATTTCTTCAATTTCGTTAATGGATACTGAGTTATTTAGAATTTTCATATTTTCTTGATTCAGTTTTGGTAATTGATATGTATATAAGAATCTGTCTTTTTTTTTTTTTTTTGAGACAGGGTTTCACTGTGTTCAGGCTGGCCTTGACTCACTATGTAGCCCAGGCTGGCCTCAAACTCATGGCAATCTTTCTTTCTCAACTACAAGTACTAGGATTACAGGTGTGGGCCACCATGCCCAACCTGTCCAATTCTTCTAAATTTTCCACCTTATTAGTGTGTAGGCTCTCAAAGTAGATGTTGATAATCTTCTGGACTTCTGCAGGATCCATTGTGATTTTTCCCTTTTCATTCCTGATTGCATGGATTTGGGTCTTTTTGTTCTTGTTTTGTTAAAGTTGGCTAAGGGTTTGTCTATTTTAATCTTTTAAAGAGCCAACTCTTCAATTCATTGATTCTTTGTATTATTTTCTTAATCTCAATTGCATTAACTTTTCATCTGATCTCTATAATTTTTGCCCTTATATACACTTTGGACTTAATTTACTTTTCTTTTTCTAGAAACTTGTGGTTCAACATTAAATTATTTATCTTTTTTCTGATGTGAGAATTCACTGCTATAAATTTCTCTCTTAGGATTGCTTTCATTGTATCCCATAAGTTCCAGTACATTGTATAGTATTTAATTATAGAAATTAATTTCGTCTTTAATTTCATCTGTGACCTACTGGTTGTTCAGGAAGGTGTTATTTGATTTCCATGTGTTTATGTAGTTTTGTGATTTCTTTTGCCATTGATTTCTAATTTCATTGTACTATGATGTGAAAATATGCATGGGATAATTTCAATTCCTTTGCATTTACTTAAGCATGTTGTATGAGTTAGTATATGGTCTATTTTGGAGAATATCTCATGTGCTAAGAAGAACTATATTCTGTTCTTGGGTAGGACATTCCGTAGATAGCTACTAGGTCCATTTGTTCAAGATTTGGTTCAGGTCTGATATTTCTTTGATTTTTTTTTTGTGCGTGTGTGTGCGTGTGGTTGATCTATTGTGATAACGTGGTATTGGGGTCCCTCGTTACAACTGTATTGGTGCTTAACTGATTTTTCATATCCATTAGTGTTCATTTTATACAGTTGGGTGTACTGGTGTTTGGTGCGTATATATTTATGTTATCTCTTCCTCTTAGATTGTTCCCTTAACAAGTATGTAGTGACCTTCTTTGTCTCTTCTGATCAGTCTTGGCTTGAAATCCACTTTGTCTGCAAACAGAATAGCTACCCCTGCTTTTTTCTGGGTTCCTGTCAAATGGAGTATTGCTTTCCATCCTTTGACTTTCAGTCTATGTACTTCTTTAATTAAATATGTTTCTTATATGAAACATATTGTTGGATCTTGCTTCTTGATCTGTCCTACCAATGTTTCTTTTGACTGGTGAGTCAAGACCATTCGCACTGATGATTATAACTGATATATACTGACTTATCCTGGTCATATTATTTTCCTGGTGTTGATTCTTTCTCTTTCCCTCTGTTTACTTGCTAGCCTTACCTGGTAGATTCATTCTATTGGGATTCTTGGAATTGCTGTCTTTTTCTAGAATATTCTTCAGCATTTTTAGAAGTGCTGGTTTGTGGTAATGAATTTCTTCAGGTGTTCTTCATCAAGGAAATTTCTTATTTCTCCACCAATTTTGAAAGATAGTTTTGCAGGGTATATCAACCCAACAATCTGAGTTGGAGGTTGTTTTGTTTTAGGGCTTGAAATACTTTGCTCCAAGCTCTCCTTGATTTAAGGGTTTATGTTGAGAAGTCTGCTGTAATTCTGACAGACTTTCCTTTATAGGTGATTTGTTTTTCTCTAACAGTTTTTAATTTTCTGTTCTTGTGTTAATTTTTGGAATCTTGACTATTATTTGTCTTGGTGTAGATTTTTTTTTATCATGGTTATCTGGGGTTCTATCTGACTCACTTATCTGTACCTCAAATTCTTTTCTATGCTTAGAAACCATAACTCCATCATATAGACCTGATAGTCTATCTCCACATCAGTTGACTCTGCTGTGTATACTTTCAGTAGAGTTTTTAATCTTCTGGATTTCTATTTGAGTATGTGTTATTGAATCCAGTCCTTTTCTATGTCGGGCATTCACAGTTTCCATATCTTTCCTAAACTCATCTATTTTTCAATCTGTATCTACTCTAGATTCACTAATCATTTCCTTTACTATGATCAGCATTTCTTTAATTATCTCTGTTTTGGTTTTGTCAAGAAATATATTCATCCATTTTGTTACTTCCACTGCTACTACTTTATAAAATTTATCTGGGTGGTTTTTGATTTCTTCCATCTCAGTGCCCTCTTGATTTGCCTTGAGCCAATTGGGGTTTATGGGTTGCATCTTGCTGCTGTGTTTTCTTTTTCTATTTTTTTATTAGTTTTCTGCACTGAGGCTTGTAAACTGCTTATGGTAGGTAGCTTTATTACTATTATCAAGACCTCTCTAGGAAATTACTTCTTTTCAGAGATGTTTTCCAGGGGTACCTGGATTTTTGGCTTTCTAGTCTGTCTGAGGGTCCTACCTCTTTGATTTATTAGGGATGAAAGTTTGAGCCAGGCATGGTGGCTCATGCCTGTAATCCCAGCACTCAGGAGGCTGAGACAGGAGGATCATTGTGAGTTCAAGACCAGCCTGGGCTACAAAGTGAGCTCAAGGCCAGCCTGAACGGCATAGTGAGACCCTGTCTCAAAAAGACAAGGGCTGGGGATTTAGCTCAGTGGTGTAAGTGCCTGCCTGGCAAGCGCAAGGTCACGAGTTCAATCCCTGGTGCTGCAAAGAAAGAAAGAAAGAAAGAAAGAAAGTTTGCTGTCTGTTTGGCCTAGCACCTAGTGCTTTGGTATTGGACTATAGTATTGTGCATGTCCCCAGACTGTGTGGGTATTAGCATACAAGGAAAATCAATTGAGTCCAACAACTGTGTCAGTAATAACAATAGTATCAAACACAGACTGGAAAAATGCTAGAGTGCAATAACTAGCAATTTGCTGCCTTTAGTCACAGATTTATGGTTATATAAGTGTCTTGGTTACCTTTCTCTTATTGCTGAGACAAAATACCCAACACCCAAATTAAGGAAGGAAAAGTTTATTTATCTCACTGTTCATGGAGGTTTCAGTCCATAATCAGCTGGCTCCAAGGCAGGGTGGCATGGCACAGAGGCATTATTTTAAGGCAGCAGAAGACAGCAAAACAACAGAACAAAAGGGCGTGGGGGAGCAAACCTATTTACTTCCCTTATGTTCTACACAGCCCCGCCACTCAGGGAGGGTGTAGAACTCACAAAATCTCCTCTTGCACAGACTTAGGATGTTTACAAAGCAAGAACTGCTGGCTCCTTGCTGAGTCTCTTAGTTAAACTTCTAAACCTCTCTAGTTGACACAATGTATCAACCATAACAGTAAGAAAAACTAAGGCAAATCAGAAAATTATATACAGTAAATATCCACTCAGTAGAGTGATTTTATCCTAGGGGGAGAAATTTTTAAAAAGATAAGAAAAAAACAGAGAAATAAAAGAAGAGAGAGAGATTAGAAGCAAGACTGAAGGACAAAGGCAGATTACCCAAGCCTCAGGAAACTGGTGAAGAAGGGAAAGAAAGAACAAAAAACAAGAACAGAACAAAACAACTGAAAACAGTGCACACACACACACACACACACACACTCACTCAAAAACTAAAAAACAAAGAGACAAAAAATTTTTTTCTACATGATTTCAAGCCTGTGGTTGTCTTTTGGGGTCTACAGTTTTGTAGCAGTGTCTAATTCAGGATGTGACTCTGCTCTTACTGGTAGACAAAGGTCATAGACAGAGCCCAGATAATCCCAGAAAGCCTGCAGTGGGAATAGGACAGGGGGCCTGTTAGAGTACTTCCTTTTATTTTATTTTATTTTATTTTATTTTATTTTATTTTATTTTAAAGAGGATAAAACCAAGGAAAATAAAACAATAAAACCAATCAAAACAAACCAGTGTGACACAAGAGTTCAAAACATTATGAAATCAACAATAGTTACCATAATGCCTTTTGTTGTCTTCAAAATAGCTGCAGATACCCTCAGACATAGTAAAAACCAAACCGAACAGAATAGAATAGAAACAATAAAAACAAAGCAATGGATGCAATAAAGGACTTCAAAACAAGATGATAGTGAATCCAAAATGGCCACTATAATATATCTTGCTATCTTTGAAATAGCTGCTCATGCCATCAGATATAACAAAACTAAACAAAAGAGAATAAAACCCAACCCAACAAAACAGTGAAAATGATACAGGACTTCAAAACAAGACAGTAGGGAATCAATAATGGCTACCATCCTCAGATGGAGATCACCACCCCCCTAGATGCCACACTGCATATGGCTATCTTCTGAACAGATGATCAGACCACTGGCCCTAGACC
>RJWT010048851.1:0-11143 GCA_004365215.1 Cuniculus paca
AGTGTCTCTTGCTTTCTTCAAAATGGTTGTTCTTACATTTACAGACAATAAACTCAAACAAAACAAGGTAGTATAAAACCAGATAAAAGAGAATAGCATTACAGGTCTTCAAGTTGGATAACAGGAAATGAGCAATGGCTACTATAGTGTCTCATTTTTCAAAAGAGCTGTTCCTATTTTCTCACTTATTGCTTTCAAAGATCTAAATGTTAAAACAGAAACACTAAATCTGCTGGAAAACAAAGTAGATAGACCTCTTGAAAACATAGGAGTAGGTGGAGAATTCATGAACAAAATGTCCTCATCATTTTTGATTGTGTATTCAAGGATGGTAAAAGGTTAATTTTAAATAGTTTGATGCTCTGTATTTTTTTATATACATTTTGATTTTTGAGATAAATGATAATAAGACAAGTGAAATGGTTAACATGGGACAAACTTAAACTTGGTCACCAAAAGCAGTCAAGCACATCATGGGTAGATATTGAGTCAGGGATCAAAGAGATGTTCCTTTGTGCAGAGAAGAATATACACCCACGCCTAGTGATATCGTAATGTCAGCTTATTTGTGATGATACTTAACATAGAGAAGTTATTCACTTCAATGCTTTTTGGGTAATTGACCTCAAGTAACTAAGAAAATATATTTAAAGTTATGGCAATTTATCATTTCCACAGTGCCTAAGTCTTTCTTCTGAAAGATAAAATTGGCTTTGAAGTGCTATTAACAACTATGGTGTGTGAAGTTGCAAGATCTTGAGCTGAGATAGACATATGTTCTGTAAAGCCATTATTCAGAAGCAAATTTAAGTAAATTATTTATTTTTACATGGTAGTATTGAAGGTGAAAGATAAACCCCTGACAGTTTTTTTAAAAGTCTATCTAAATATGGTTCTTCTTTTCTAATATAAAGAGAGGATTTGCTCTTTTAATAAAGCTAAAATTTCAGGCAAAATATCTCATGTAGTTTTTGTTTTAAAATGTTGGTGTGTAAAAAAAAATAAAATAAAATGTTGGCATGTTCTGCTTATAGTAAGGCATAGAATATAATCCCTAAAAACTCAGTTGTTTGCTTGGCCAAGCTATCTAACGAAAAAAAAATTCAATGAGGTTTTAATGTACTTAGTTTAAATGTCCTATTAATATTTGGTTTAATTATTATGTTAATAATAGACATGATTATTTTCCTGCATTGTTCTTACATGTCAAAAATGGTATAGTTAATTAGTGAAGCAAGAAATACTCTTCTTACTGTTAATTTCACATACTTTACAAGTATTTCCTGTAATAATTATGTTTTGAATTCACATTAATTTAGGCAAGCCAGATAAGCATTTTTCCAAGAGAATATAAACAGGAGAAGTTTTTTAAACTACTGTTCAATGCATATTTATTGAACGAATGAATAATTCTCATAGAAATTTGATTTTATAATGATTTATGTAGTTCTTTAAGGTGGTATTAGTGTCAATACTAATATATGTGTCATTTGAGATATTTGTCCTTGCATATTTATATACTGTATTCTTAAAACTTTTCCCCGTGCTGAGAATTTTGTCTTACACAAACCCAGAAGTATTTTTTCTCTAAAATTTTCAGAATCCATTTTTTTTTTTGGTACCAGGAATTAAACTCAGGACCTTGTTCTTGCAAGGTAGGCACTTGTGCCACTGGACTACATTCCCACCTTGGAATCTTCCATTCCATAGCAAAAGTGATGTCACTCATACAGAATCAAAAAAAGAAGAAAGAAAGAAAGAAAGAAAGAAAGAAAGAAAGAAAGAAAGAAAGAAAGAAAGAAAGAAAGAAGAAAAGAAAGAAGGAAAGAAAATAGAATAGCATTAGTGTGGTAACTATGTAACAGAAAACTAGAGCTATGTTAACTCAGATATCACTTCAGTACTGTTATATTTTAAAGAGTCACACATATTCCTGATTTAATGAAATCTTAGACATTTTCATCTAATAAATACTTAGACAAAGATAAAAGCTGTTGTATTTTGGAATGGTTTTTCTTGTTCAATTTTAAGAAAAAGTGGTTACGAGTACTATAGATCTGAGATTTTTAATTTAAGAAGGGTACATAGAAACAAAAAGTGCATGCATACTAAGGTATTATTTTATGTTTATACATGCATATTATGTAACATTTGAATCACTTTAAATATATCTATCTCTTGAAAAATTTACCATTTATTTTGTGGTAAAAAAGTCATTATTTCTCACTTTTTGAAATGTACAGTATTTATTGCTATCCAGAGTTATCTAGCTGTATAATAACACACAAAAACTACTTGCTTCTATTTAACTGTAAATTAGTGTCTATTGATTAACTTTTTGCTATGTTTCTCTCCCATCTAATTACTTCAACCTCTGGGAATCACTTAGCTATTCAACTTGGATGAAATCGAACATTTTTTTTTAAACCCTAATGAGTCAGATCATGTCGTACTTGTCCTTTTGTGCTTGGCTTCTTTCATTAATATACTAAGATCCACCTGTATTTTTTTAAATGACAGGGTTTCATTCTTTTAATGACTGAATAGTATACTACTGGGTATTCATTCTTCAGTTGATGGACATCTATTCATCTGCTGATGAGTATTTCTTAACCAATTTGAATAATGCTACAATGAATATAGGGGTACAGATGGCTCTTTGAAATACTGATTTCATTTCTTTTGGATATATACCCAGTATAGGAATTTCTGGATCCTATAGTTAGTTTTATTTATAATTTTGTGAGGAACTTCTATACTGTACTGGTATTTTCTAATTTATATTCCCATCAAAAATGTGCAGGGATTCCTTTATTTCCATTTTTCCTAGCATGATGTGATATTTCATTATGGTGTTAATCTGTATTTTCCTGATGATTAGTGATGGTGAAAAATTTTTTATGTAACTATTGAGCATTGGTATGTCTCCATTTGCGAGATATCAATTTATGTCTTATTTCCCAGTTTTATTGTTTTTTTTATAATTGTTTTAAAATTTTGTTTTATTTTTTCCTAAAATAAAATAATAGGATTCTTTTGTTATTGAATTTTTGGAGTTCCTTATATGTTGTAGTTATCAACCTCTTGCCAACTGTACAGTTTATAAATATTCTGTATTACTCTGTAAATTGTATCTTCAGTGTGTTAATTGCTGCTTTGCTGTGCTTCTCAGTTTTTTGTGATCCTGTTTGTCAATATTTACTTTGTTATTTGTGCATTTGGTGTGTTTTCAGGAATTGTACATGACCAGAGAACTGAGTGATCAAACTTACTGCAATAAATTTAAAAATATTAGTTGCAGGAAAAGAAAATAAATGCAATCTTGCATCGCTCAGTTTTACACCATGCTTTCAAATACTGAAGAACAAGGTTGATAATTCACATTGATGTTCCTTATTCATTTTATAAAATCACATAACCACACAATATTATTCTGATAAAAATATATTATGTAAATTAATCTATCGAGTAGGTCTATTTTAAGCATAATATTTTGTTGCTGTTGACTTTTTACACTTTCTATAGAATTCTCATTCTAATACATTTCAGAAGAAAACCACAAAACATGTACATAATATCTGTTCACAAATACTTAGTGGTTTAAGTCTACATCACACAGTTTCCCACATCTCGTGTTTAGTAAATATATCCAAAGCCCTAAAACAAAAAAAATTTCTTAGTGTTCAGTGATCAACTTCTTCAAATATTAATCTTCTATTATTTTAATCCAAGAGAAGCAGAAAAATGATCTGATATTTAATAACTAAAACACTATGGAACTAGAAAAATAGATGAATCAATTTTAGAAAGTTTTACTTATAGGCTTTTGTTATTGTAAAGTGTTAGAGAAACAAAATTATGTTTTATTATTAATTTTATTAAAATGAACTTCTTTTCTCATTGACCAAGAGTTCTAGCGTTTTGCAGAACAACTCTTGGAAATATTAATCTAGATAAGCATGCATAATTTTAAGGATTATGTTAACATTAAATTGATTGGTTATTTTTTGTGTTTTGTAACAAGTTATGCATTGCAGTGCAGGTTATGAACAATGGTTTATTTGACAGAGGGTGAGAAGAGCTACCATCATCTCTAGGCCTCTCTCCAACTGTGCCCTTTCCTCTCTCTCTCATCAGTTTTCTTGCCATAAGTTATTCCTAAGGACACTAACGGTACTTTTGTCTCTTGTCTGCAAACAGAAAACAAAAGGAATTTTTTGGTAATGTTTTTTCTCTCATATTATTTTCTCTAATTTTCTCTTTCCATGTATCTTTATCTTGGGAGAGCTCATTCAATATTCAAGGATTTTTTCTATCCATTGAAAATAATGTTTTATAGATAAATTCTTTAAAAATATATTCTTTATATTACAACAAGATAAAGCACAATGAGAAGCTCAAACCCACTTTTTGCCTGAAGTGTGTGATAAGAGGGGCAAGGCAGTGATGAAGCAATGCTGTCATTTGGTGAATCACATAGACTCACCTATATAGCAAAGACCAGAACTCTTCAGTCTTCTTAGTGAGCTCCTTTCAATGAAGTAGTTCAGAGAAGACAATGACTTTCAGGTGAACACCATCAGTCAGGACTGCCATTTTTTCCTGTGAAAAAATAACATTAAAAATTAAAATAAATATTTCAGAAAAGTAATGACCTTGTAAAATCCGCTTCTTGGCAAAAGTGATAAAAACAGTAGGAAATGTTCAAAAATCCACATTTTAAGAAATTTAAAAATTAAGAGTTTTCTAATATCCAAAAAAATGTAGAATCAAAAAAGGATACTGGATTAGTGGAAAAACAGCAAACTAAATGATACAAAACTTACTACATACTAAAATGTACTGAATATATTAAAGGTAGTAAATATATATATAACCTGCAATAAAAATGTTGAAACATAAATAGAACTGAAATATCAATGCGCTAACTTGTTTCTGCATCCCTATGGATGGAGGAACTGCTCCCACAGAGCCACCTGCCCCTGTGTCCTATGCACAAGGACTAACCAACTCTGTGGTCATCTATACCCTGTGGCCACCCACCAACTCCAATTCCACTGTCTGTTTTTAATTCCCCTCCACAAATGGCAACAGAGATGCTAACCAACCTACTAACCTGATTGTAGATGAGGCCAAAGTCTTACGGGTGAAGGTAAGTCCTAGGGAGTTAGCATCTCTGTGGAGAAATACCAGGCATGGCCAGTAGTGCTACTCCTGAGAAAAGCCCATGGCTATTGTAATCTACAAGAAATAGAATGAGTTTTACTTCAAAAGTAATTTCTTCATGGAAGGTGAAAGCTGGAAAAGAAACCCAGTATAGTGACCTCCATATTGCCGGAGGGTGTTTAATCACACTATTTTGGGAACAAATTGCTTAAGACTGAGCCAGAGAACGATTGAAAAATGACTCTTCTTCAGACTTTGCAGTCTTGGCCTATCACAGTGAATGGGTGAGAGGCAGCCAACAAGACAGCAGTGGAGAGGGTGCAGGCTAGACGTAGACCTTCTGAGAAGTTTAGGCTCAATCCTAGGACCTGGGCCCTGGCCTTGATGGCGAGAAACCAGGCCCGGGTAGTGTGACTTTCATAGGCACCTGGATCTGCAAGTGTTGGCATCAAGACAAACAATCTGCCTGAACCCCCATTCTGCTACCTACATCCATCAGAGATTGATGGTCTGATTGTTGTCCTCATTCATCCATGTGAGAAAGGATACATTTCAACTTGGCTGGTTGCCAGAGTCTGGGGTGTATGGACAGAAGGGCGACTGGAGCAGGGCATCAGAGAGGGCACCTCACAAACCTACAAGCCATAAATCTAGGTGCATAAAATCATGACTTGCTGGATTGCAAGCCTATAAAGGTTTTGGAAAAAAAGAAAACACTCATTCAAAAAGACTGAGGAATATTTTTTGGACTCAATTTTTTCCATCACTTTTTGGAAGGTTTGGTTTTTCTTGTCTTTTTATTTCTTTTCTTCTCTCCTTTTCATTCTTTTTTCTTCTTATTGTCTTTCTCCTTATATTTTGATTTCTACTTTTTCTTTATGTTCTTGTTTGTTCTTTTCTGTTATGTTTATCTAATACAGTAAAACCTCAGTCCACAAACACTTTTGTTCATGAAAAATTCAATTCATGACCAGAAGCAGTCAGGAAAATTTTGCTCCTGTTCTCAATCTCTGCATCAGGTGACAAAAACTACTACAGTCATCTTCCCTGAAAGAACATGAACATATCATCTTCCCCAGAATCATAGAATGAGTTAAATTCATGAACTGAGGCTCCACGTTATACTAATTTCTGTTTACTCATTAATAGAATCCTTTATCTTATTTTCCTCTCTTCCTTCTTATCATCTACTGATTAGTTTTTCAAATTCTACTTTTTTCATTATGTTCTCTAAACCCATTAACTTTACTAGTATAACCATTAAGCTTTATAATATTTATATGCTTATATTTAACTCTATGGTTTTATGGTTTACTACTATTCTATTGTTAGTGGAGGTATAGGTGTTGCATTTAGTAGATATACAGTGTGTCAATATTTGGTTTATAATACTGTTTATACCATAATTATAGATCTCCTTTATGGAAAAGTGTTGGTTCTTAGATTACATCAATATCCAATTTAGTATTTGTTCAATTTCTGTTGCTGATTTTATTGCTATTTCCAATGTGGCACAGTTGGTGCTATTAATTGGTTTCTCTATGTACCAGTACCTGGATTGGCATTTTGTCACTAACAATATTGCAGCCCACTTCCAGAGAATTGAGTTCTGGCTAAATACACTGTAGACTCCCCTCTTAATTAAATATAAATGGTTGAATCTTGGAACTGAAACAAAGGCCTATAGTTAGCCACACTCAGAGTGCCTCAGCTCAATACATGAAGCAACAGATGTTGGTTTGTCATATTTTCACAACTGACTTTTAGATTTAAAGGAATTTCAGTAAAAATACCAACAGCATTCCTTACAGTAGTAGAGAAAACAACCATAAAATTTTATATGGAACAAGAAGAGACTCAGCATAGCAAAACCAATTCTGGGAAAACAAAGCAGGAGGCATCACAATCCCAGACTTTAAGTTACACTAGAAAGCTACAGTGATAAAAACTGTATGATACTGGGACAAAAAGGACATGTCAGTGAATAGAAAAAAAATAGAGAATACAGTGACAAACCTGGGCACATTGAGCTGATGTTTGACAAAGGGGCCAGAAGCTTTTATAAATGGTGCTGGGGAAACTGGCTATCCACATTCAGAAAATTGAATCTAAGCATACGTACCTCATGTGTTTCTTAACTAAAATAAAAATGGATCAAAAATCTAAATGGTAAAACAGAAACACTTAATCTGCTGAAAGTTAAAACTCTTGGAGATATAGGCTTTGGTGAGGACTTTCTGAATAGAAACCTAAATACATAAGAAGTAACACCAAGAATCAGTAAATAAGATCATATTAAATTAATAAGCTCCTTCTCAGCAAAGAAAACACCCAACAGAGTGCAAGACAACCTGCAGAAGAGGAACAATATTTCAGCTATTCTCAGTACAGAGGACTAATATCTGGAATATATATAATGAACTAAAAGAATTAGATCACCCAAAATAAAAGACCCAATCAAAAAATGAGCAACTGAAATGAACAGACACTTCCCAGATGAGTAAGTACAAATAAAGCCAAAAAATACATGAAAGGCATTTTCAGTATCTCTGGCCATTAAAGAAGTACAAATTAAAACAACAATGATATTCCATTTTATTCAGGAAAGAATGGCTATCATTGAGAAATCAAATAAAAACAAAAGATTGCAAGGTTGCTGAGAAAAAGGAACACTTGTACACTTTGGGTGGAAATGTAAACTAGTATAATCGCTATGGAAATCAGTGTGAAGATTCCTCAAAAAAAATGAAGCTAGAAATTCCATTTCACACAACTCTCCCCTTCTAGGTATTTTTTCTGAGTTAATGACATCATTATTACAGTGACACTAAGCCTTAGAAATCACATATATGTCCATCAACAGAAGAATCAGTAAAGAAAATATGGTATAAATACACAGGAGGTACTACTCTGGCATAAAGAAGAATAAACCAGAGTCACTTGTAGCAAAATGGATACATACTGAAATGATAATAAAGAAGAATAAACCAGAGTCACTTGTAGCAAAATGGATACATATTGAAATATATCAGTTGCAGAAACTTAAATATTATACTATTTCTCTCATATGAGAAAACCAAAATACAAAATAAAGAGCAAGATAAAAATAGATAATAAGAAATGTAGAGATAGATCCTTTTGCAAATGGAAAGGAGACCAAGAGATAGATGAAGAAGAGGGAGATCAAAAAAGTACTGAAATGTGTTATATACATGCACCAACTCTCTGTGAGAAATGTGATCATTCATTGTTATATACAGCAAACATGTACTGAATAAAAATTGAATAAAAATATTAACATGCTAATTATCTAAAACACAAAGGAGCTATTTCAGAAAACTTTTTAACTCACTGCCTGGAGTTAGTGCAATTATTTTCTTATTTGCCATCCCAGGACTGTTTTACACTCTTGAAATTATTGGCAGTGTCTAAAATTTAAACAACTTCTTTAGATTTTCCTCAATTGATAGTTATGAAAAAATTCTCATCAAATAAACTTGACCACCTACCATACAAAGTGTTGTAGTGGGTGGAATAGTAGTCACTACAAAATATATCTGCATCTTAGCCTCAGTAAGTATGAATATGAGAAATAAAATTCTTTGAAAATGAAATTAAGCCTATCCAGATAAGAGCATTCCAGATTATCCTGGTGAGCTTTAATACCAGTGTGAAAAATGACATACAAGGGAAAATGGAGGAGCTGAAGAGAAGCTCCTGTGAGGGAAGAGGCAGAGACTGGTGTTAATCAGCCACAGGCTAAGAAAAATCCCATGACACAAGAAGCACCAAGAAGCAAGAAAGGATTTTTCTACTGGAGTCTTTGGAAGGAGCTGTTCGCTGTCAACACCTTGATTTTGAGTTTTTCTTGAGAACTGTGATCATAGATTTCTGTTGTTTTAAACCACCAAGGTTGGGGTGATCTGTAGTAGTAACCCTAAGAAAGAAAGACAGGTATGGAGAATATTTTGAAATATCAATTCTAAATTTTTAGTAATGATATAATAGACATACTGTGCATATTAACTCAGTAGTACTGAAAGAATTATAGTTGAGATACATGTAATCAATTTTGACCTTTTAAGGAAAGGAAGTTAAATACCTAAAACAGGATGAATGAGTTGAGAGAGCTAATAGAGTACCTTAATAGTCTCCTGTATCTGCATTATTCTGCATCAGATTGGAAGCTGTAATCGGTCATAAATGACAGTTGTTTTTATTTGATGATTTCATTGCCATAGAAGATAAGGAATAGAATAGGAATCATAGAATAATTTAAGTACCAGAATTAGGACCTTAACTAACTTTTATTTTGTCAAGAGAAGTTAATGTAGAAGAGTTATCTTGTTAGATGCAAAGTAACAATTCTAAATGAAAATGATTCTATATTATGCTATATGATATTACAGTTTTCCTCCTGTATTTCTGCTTGTAACTTGTCAACTTTCCCAGTGCTTTTTTGCTTGTTTGTTTGTCTGTGTTAGCATTTCTTATTCTGTTTATCTACTCCAATGGCTTCACTTACTATTTATGTATTGTTTATTCCTAAACGGGTATCTGTGCTATGGGTCTTCCTCCTACCCTTCATACATGGCTGTTCTATTACCTAAGAGCATCTCTATTTTGTTGTTCTACAGGCACCTCATTTTTAAAGCAAAAATCAGATACTTTTAGTTTATCTTCTTCAACTTTCTTCTTTACTTTTATTCTTTTCTAGTGAATGGCATTAATTTTGTTAGTCAAGTTCTGAATATAGTCTGGAATTCCTGCCTCTCTTTAATGTTGGCATATAAAGTTAATCACCAAGTCTCAAGTTAATCTACTTAGTTGTTCCTGAATCTTTCCAAACCATTCAGATTATTAAATTTATTAAACCCCAATCATTATTTCTTACCTTATTCATGAGATAAGAACAAGTTGACCTCTGTCTGTCTCTTATGCTTCTTGAAGTATTTTTATCTGTTGAGAGGATGATCCTGCTGAAGCACAGTCTCCCCACCTAAATTAACTCAATATACATTACCATATCCTGGCTCCTTGAGCACCCACTCACCTCAAGATGAAGTTAATATTCTCCGTGAACTGATGCTGATGGACCATTCCTTTAACATCTCTTACCTGCCTAAATTGCCTATCCTTCCTGTTAGCATCATGGTGAATTGTATGCATTTTTCTAATTTTGCTGTATTACTTCAAGGCTGTGGTGTTTTCCCCTATTTTAGAAATCTCTTTTCTTTGCTGTTGAGAGATCATTTTTTCTCCACACTCTTGATGTGACAACTTCTGACATATCCTTACCTTGCATGTCTCCTAGATTGAGACATCCCCCATGTTTGGGAAAGTTGTCTGCTTTGTGGGCCATAAGTGCCTTGCTTTTTAGCCCTTTTCACTGTTTGTTGCAATGTAAAAAACTGCAAATCTCAGAGGTCATATGTTTGATGTTCATCATAGTTGTAGCTCAAATTACACTGTATAAAAGTCAAATGCTATCAAAAAGCAAGTATAGAAAGAAAATGTGTGACTAATTTTAGGAAACAGTATGTGTTACCAGTGTAAAATTGTGGCAAAGAGTGTGGGTAATAAAGTAAAAATGTGTCATGTTGAAGTATTTAAAGTGAATTTTAAAATAAATTTTCAGTCAATATTATATTTCAGGTCAGATTTGGTGCCCATTCAGTCATTTGCTAAAATTTTGCATATCTTGGATTAGGCCTATGCACATGTCACAGTAGGTTGTCATTGAAAAGTCATTAATTTAGTCACATTAGTTCAAATGCACTCTTTTGTTGATCAGTTTTTGATTGAATGTTTCTTCAATACGTAATTCAAGACATATTCTTATCTTCTGCCACCCAAGGAATCAATTTTGTTAATTAAGGAAAACCCAAATTTAGGGGACTAATGAAGCTAATGAGATACAGTGAAGGTATTCATTATATTGATTATATTCCATGTATAAATGTACAATTTGGAGGTA
>RJWT010048852.1:0-11089 GCA_004365215.1 Cuniculus paca
GTATCCACTGTTTTGTTTTTACTGTTTCTATTCTATTCTGTTCAGTTTGATTTTTACTATGTCTGAAAGTATCTGCAGCTATTTTGAAGACAATAGAAGGCATGATGGTACCTATGTTGATTTTGTAATGTTGTGAAGTCCTGTATCACTTACTCTGGTTTGTTCTGATTGGTTTTATACTGTTTTATTTTCCTTGGTTTTATCCTCTTTAAAATTAAAAAAAAATATACATACTGAGCTTTATAGGCCATGCATTCTCTATCACAACTACTCAAATCTGTTGTTAAAGTAGGAAAACATCCGTAAATAATATGTAAATTAATGCATATGGTTATGTCCCAATAAAACTACATTTACAAAGAGCAACTGGACTTGGTCCATGAGCCATATTGTTTGCCAACTTCAGGATTAGATAATCCCAAAGCAACAATCAGCTAGAAAGCCATCGGAGTAGATCAAAGTGAGTGATCAGAGCTTGAATTAGAGCAGTGGGCATGAACACACGGGGGAAACAACTCCAGAAACAATTTTACAGTAGGATTTTATGACCAACTGGATATTATAGGTATAGAAAAGAAATGTGGATGATTTCAAAGTTTAAAATTTGGATGACTGGAGAGATCATGTTACTACTAATATAAATGGAAAAGAATGGAGGGTCTGGAGGTCAGTGATCAAAGACCAGATGAGGACATAGATTATAGTTTTTTTATTCATTTGTTATAAGTATTTGAAATCACAGATTATTTATAACCACACATTTTTATAGAAAATTATATTTTAGATCATGTTTGAGAGGAGTATGACTAGTACAAAAGAAGAGAAATAAATAAGGCTCCCCCAAATTAATCATTAGATATATACCTAGTTAGGACGGTTATGAAAATAATCAAATTACAAATGATTAAATTCAGATTCGCTTTATTCATGCCTCTTATTATTTTACAAAAGTTTATTGCTATCTTCTCTAGGCCTTCATTTTTCCAAATAAAATAATTTTGTTCTTTTGTTTTCTGCATCTTAGTTACTCTCCTTTTAGTTACCATTATCTAGGTTATAATTGCTCCACAATTTCTCTTGAGGTGTGATAACCAGGCATGCTCACAACCTCCTGGTATGAATTCATTATACCTGTATTAAAAGGTAGAATATTTTCTGTTTCCTATTCTATACATGGTATGCCCTGCGTTTTTATCTTTGGATTCTTATCCATGTTAGGTTCTTAAGAAACTCTACCACTATTCATTCCCAGAAAGATAATTTGTAATCTCACATTCAACAGGTTGTCATTTTAATAATTTTTATCTAACTGACAATATTTACTAATATCTAAGAATATATACTATGCCACTTTATTAATTCTTCAATATTTTTATTAAATGGAAGAACTCAATATCATCAGCTAATGTCCTACTCTATTCAAGCTGCTATAACAAAATACCAAAAGTTAGGTGGCTTTCCAGAACAGAAATGTACTTCTAAAAGTTCTAAAAATAAAACTAGGATAAAATCACTAGCAGTCAGGGCACATTTCGTAGTCATAGCTGGTGCCTTTCTGCTGTGTCCTCACATGTACAAGGGCAGGAAAGCTCTCTGCAGTCACATTTACAAGAACACTAATCTCATACATGAATAGATTCCTCATGTTCTAATCACCTCCTAAAACTTCCCTCTCCTAATACCATCATCTTGGGACTAGGATTTCAACAGATAAATTGAATGGAGACAACCATTCAAACTATAGTAGCTAATTAAAAATTTTGCTGTCAATATTTTGTTCCAGTTAGTGGAAAATACTGAAAAACCCGTTCCACATATGAAGGATCAACTAGTAACATAATAAATGTAACCTTAGATGACCATAAGCTTACCATGAGCCAACATTATGATGAAATTGCTGATAACTTAGTTTAATGAATGGAAGTATATGTGGAGAATCATGGCTGTTACCATTGTTTCTTTAAAGGCCACATTGCAGCTGAGTGATCAGTCTTTAGTATAACATTAACTTTTCACCTTGTAAACTATATACAAAACTAACACATATCATTAGTCCTAAGGAATACTCTTTCTTCCCCTATCCCAATATAACATCAAAAGTCTCTTTCAAGTACAAACAAATATTTTATGCTGATCCCCTTGACCGCTAACATTAGTTAATCTTTAAATATTTGTTAGTTAATTTTACCAAGAAAAACTGTTCCTATCAAGTTTGAGGGCACTGAACCTTGTAAAATAAAAGCATTACATCAGTCTTCAAATAATAGTTGGCTATCCTTAGAACTGAAATGGATGGACAATCAAACCACTATAATCAGATGAAAATATTCCTGCGATGATGTTTCCAGACTCCCTCCTCCTATAAAAATCAAATGTAAAAACTCAGTCTTTCATTCCAGTGCTGCGATTCTTTCTTGGACTCACCAGCTACTCCCTTGCAGTGCATCAACAAACTCTTAACTTTGCTATATTCCTTCACTATTGGTAAATTCTTTTTACCACCCATGGCAACAGCCTTTCACATCCATACCTCACATGACAGTATAGTGTAAAATCGTCCCCATAAAAGTTGTTCTTTATATGAAGTATCATGGTTCATCTCTGAATGTATTGCTTTAAAAGAGAGCTGTCCAACATTCTGTCCAGAGGCAGGAAATCATCAGAGGGAATGTATCTTACCAGGTGAAGGTGAAGTCTCTCAAGCATTTGAAGAACTGTTTGGTGAAAACAGTGTAGTGCCAAACAGCAATATTGAGTCCAGGGATTTGAAATCACAGGAAAGCGAATAGGAGGTTCAAAGAAGAAGATGCTTTTCTAACAAGTAGAACTGTCCCAACATAAATGGGCTGTTTTATAGAGGAATAAACTTGTAGTCTCTGAATCTGCTCATGCAAAAGATGAATACATCATGTTTCAGAATATTGTCTTTTAAAAGTAACTATTAGAATGGAGATTAATAGTCCCTAAATGTTTCCAAGTGATTAGGACACAAACATACATCTGTCTAAATAAATCCCATGTGATAGTTTGGTTTGGTGACCTGCCATTTTGCTGGACCACATTCTTTAATCCTGCCTGGTTACCTCGTAACTAAGTTTAATAGCTGGTTTCAATTCATGGTGGTTGAGCAGCTAGTGAATATTCTTCAGAGACCGTTTTACTAGTTTATTACTAAACAAACAGCAGATATTTCTACTTGTCAATCAGCTCCAGTCAGGAGCCAAAAGGGAAGCCAGTTGTCAGAAACTGTTTACAGAGCCAGTGGGTATTTTTTCCACTCTCTTTTATTTTCTTGCCTGTTTTGCTTTATTCTGCTAATTCCTCTTTTTTGGGAGCGGAGGGTGGGGGTTCTTTTCTCCTAATATTTTTTCTCGTTTTCAAATTTCACTGTCTTCTTTTCATCTTCCCCTTGTCTTTCTTATTTCTAGTCTTTCTTTATTTTTACCTCCCCTGTCCACTCATCAAACACATGCCTTTTCAAAGACCTCTCACATTTTAAAAAATTAATTGTCATCAACCAACAATGGTTCCCTTTAAATTGGCGAAGTTAGGAAAAGGGGAGAGAGAGAAAGGAAGAAGGAGGAGGAGAAAGATGAAGAGAAGAGAATTATTTTCTCTTTTCACTTAAAGCATGCTACATTGATATAATGGAAATATACAAAAAAGAACATTCTTTTAATTCATTTTAAGAACTGTATATTAAGGGTAGGTACAGGGTCTAAAGCATATATAATCTGGAGGTGCTGTCTTTAATTAAAATAATACAAATTTAAGTGTGAAAGCAAATAATTTTTTTATAGTACTGGGGAATGAACCTGGGAACTTCCACTAAGCTACATCTCTTTTTCTATTTTTTGAGATGAGTTCTCACTAAATCACTGAACTGACCAGGCTGGGCTCAAACTTGGGATCTTCCTGCCTCAGTCTCCCAGAGTGCTAGGATTATAGGCAGGCACCACATAATTACTTATTTTTAATGACAACAATCAAATTAAAATTTTTTGAAAGCTGAAAAATGCTATAAATATCCCAAATACCAGAAAAATAATGCTTGTGAATTTACTGCCTGACATACTTCTATAATTCTTTCCCATCACATTTTTTTTGTTTCATGTTCTTTAAATCCTTCATATGCCAATGAGTACAATATTCTCTACATAAAGAGTAGTAGCACTGTTAAAAGTCTGTACTACGAGCATAGGGAAATAAAATGAATCCTATCTCATCAACTCCTATCAAAAGAGAAAATAATGAGTGGTGAATTTGTAATTGTCTCTGCTGTATTATCAAATCTCTACTTGACATAATAGAAAACCCATTTTGACTGGAATCAGGGAGAAATATAGCCTATCATTTTCTGCAGATGATGATCAGAAGAGTTTTCCACCAACTAGTTCTGGTTTGATACATTTCCAGAATATTTTTCCTCTACTACTCACAAACCACTGTTGGCATGTTCATAAGATACACTGATACCATGATAGTCTCCCAGCCCTAAATCTTTGTGTTATAACATGGGGTGAGATGGCATAAAAAATAGAAAAACTATTCCTGAAGCCCTTTCCCACACCAAATGGCTAGAAATTATTTAAATATACCTAGAAATATGTGGCTGTGAATAACATAAATACATCTCACTAAACCTAAACTCAGTTAATCAATTATTAACCACTCTTGCAAATAAAAATACACTGCTTCTAGATCAGTGTGGTTTGGGTCCTGATGGCTTGGTTAATTTCCTGGGATAATTACAGCCTAGAGCATATTTTGAACATCAAATGATAATATATTTATGATATTTTAACTTTTGAAAATGATGGTAATTACAGGGACTCTTAGTAAAAAGATTTCTTTATATTCATGTCCACATTACTTGAGGTAGTTTTGTGTGTGGGGTGAGCAGAGCCTGGCCTGCATACCAAGGTATGCAGTAGTCAGGCTCATCAGGAAGTTCAAATACAGATTAGATCATTCTGGAACTTCCAGACCAAATTTGAAATAACAGCTCTGTAGCTAGTTGCAGGAATGTTATAACAGTCAACAGAAGTGTGGCAGCTTGGACAAGACCGTGATATCTCTGTCCTCTAAGGTAATGATCTCAACCTAGGCCACATGAAAACCTCCTGGGAGAGTTAAGACATCTCGAATCCTTCACTCTCACCCAAATCAATTCAACTCATCTGCTTAGGGTAGGACCCAGGCACCAGTGTTTTCTGTTTCTTAAAAAAAGATTCTAATGTGCAGCAGAGGTGGAAAGCCCCTGATCACTCAGCTTTACAGGTCTAGTAGTCAATCATGTTCAACAAAACAAGCACTCGCTTTCACTTTAACTGACTCTTGGAGGCAACAGTTTCTCTGGTGACTTTCTATACCTGTATGGTTTCAAAACTTTCTTACTGCCTGGCCTACCAAGACAAGCCCAAATAGAGAGATGCCACAGTTTGAAGGGAAAGGGCATCAAAAACGCTGCTTACTTGTCTCACTAATATTTCAAAGATAATAAGAGCAAGTTGTACTGTCCCCAGGTTTCACTGGGAGGAACTTACCAAGAGGGACACACTACTGAGAATCAGCTAGACTTCTTGAAGAGTAAAACATTTTCCTTTCTGAGGAAAGTTTAATTTTTTAACAACCTTTAAATGTCTGGAAAGTCATGGGAAAATAATTAGTCTCCAGTAATTCCAGGTAACAAATTCTGCCTACATTCCCATTTTCCTTTGAAAATTCTGCTATCAAATAATAATTATCGATTTTTGTTGTACACTAAACTCTGAATAACTGAGAAGAGAATTGCTCAATCTGCGTTCCTTGGAACACTGGTTTCCCACAACGTGTTGTATGAAATGCTGCGTACTCTGTCTTCTTTGAGAGTCAAAGGCACATTTGTATGTTAAAAGCTCTGTAAATTTTGCACAAATAAATCTATTAAAATTACTTAACCAAACGTTTCCCAGATTTACAAGACCATTTAAAAACATATTCCCGCTGTGTGTAATTTTTGGTGATTTGATAAGTGTTTAGAAGATTTTTAAAGATTTTTTTGTTGGTTTGTGCTTGTTTTTCACAGAGTACCTGTAGAATTAATAGTGCTTTGTGGACTATGATTTGAAAAATGACTTCTCCCAAGGGCAAAAAAAGCTAAAAGCTAATGTTTAGGCCTGGAATTTTAGGAATATAGGGACAATAGGTTAACTCATACCTGCTAAAAGAATATAAAGTAGACAGTTATTTATTATTAACCAGCATAAAGACCTTATTGATCTTCCTGCCGTGTTATTAGTTCTAGAAGACTATGTCCAGTGGTTCAGTCCATCTGATTTCCCAGGTTTAGGAACTGGCTGCTTGAGGCACACAGAAAAGCTATAGCAGATTGGGCTCATTTTAAGCCACAGGCAAAATATTCTAAGTTGAAGTATTTACTGAATTTTACTTGCCAGTTTTCATGGCATGTGTGATATTTTTAGCTGACTATAGTCCTTAAATCCAATAACAGTTCACATTTTATATGAGAAATGCACTTGTGTATTGACAAGCACTTTCTCCTTGACTGAACTTTAGTCAGGCTATTCTGAAGTCTCTTCTTAACTAGGTCTCAACATTTGGACTTCCATGTCAGTCTTTGTATTACTTGCTTTTAGAAAAAAATCCTAAGTCAGTTCAGAGAAAATACCCCACACTTAACATCGCATTACCCTGAATATATAAGGAAATTACTCATTCCCTCCACTTTGGACCAGCCCCCAGGGGATTTCAATCACCCCCCTCCTACCTTCCCTAAGGAATCTGTCAAACTGATTTAGCCAGGATCCCCCATACCTCTGTTTCCTCTTAGTTATCTTCTATTCAGCAACCCCTATCTTGCTCCTTAGCTATGAATCCCCTCTTGTCCATAGTATATTCGGAATTGCACCACTTCTATTCTGAAGTCTCCTTTCTCTTTCGACAATAATTCTTGAATGAAATCTGTTTTTATCACTTTGACTACTGGCCAGCTCTAGTTTTCCTTGAACAGTATACAAATTTGTGTTCATAAATTTATAGCAAAAATTAATAAATATTTGCATCAACTTAGAAAGATTTTAAGAGTGTTTCAATATATAGAAAAATTAGACTGACAGCTTTGAAACAAGAAGTTCTCTGTTTATCCACACAATGCATATATGATTGCCACCAGCAATTCTAGGCTTCCTTTCTGAGTGTACCTCTGTCCGCCCCTCCAGAGAGAGTGAGAAGAGAGTTCAGATTCCAGGCCCAGTCAGTTCTCAGCCCCTCTGCTAAGACTGCCAATTAGAGCATTTTGTAATATGGACATCTGTCCACTGGACAGAGACCAGCTCATTTCACAAAGCATTTGTCAAATGATATCAACTTACTGTGACAACCTGTGTTGGATTCAAATCCATGTCCTTTGAGGTTACGTGCCTTCTATTTCTATCACTAAGTCTCTTAAATGCCCAGAAGTTAGTCACACTAATTTTCAAAGCTAACTGATTTATAAAACCAAAAATTTATCCTCATTTTCCTTGATTCGTGGAAAGTTTACTTATGCTCCTATTTATTATAAGACAATGATCTCCTAAACACACTTTTATTCTTGGAAATCTGGGCGTTTCTTCAAATAATTTTGAAAGAAGCATGTACATTTAACATTGTTTCAAAGGTTTGTTTCTTGAGCCCCTGTTACCTATTAGGCTTTATGTAAATATGTACTCCCAGCTTCCTCTCCCCATCTCAACATATATGCTGGAGAGCTGAGAAATTCATTCTATCTCCCCACTACAACTAATTTTTCTTTCTTTCTTTCTTTCTTTCTTTCTTTCTTTCTTTCTTTCTTTCTTTCTTTTACTGAGTATAGTACAAGGTAAGAAGAACAAGTTTCATAGGGGGAAAGGTAATGTTTGAAGTTACATTACTTTGAATGTAGTTTAGTTTCTCAACTATATATAATTACTTTGAAGGATAAAATCATAAAAATAGCTTTATTGTTACATTTTCGCCAGTGGGTGTGTGAAGTGATTTAACTTACAGGTAATGATTATGTAATTGTATTGATACAGGGCACATAGCCTACCAAGCTTAGTGAATCATCAAGACTGACAAGAGGAGGTGTCAAAATTCTGCTTGCTTCTTCTCGATCTCATATGCCTGCATTTATAAAGGAGAGAAATCTTTCTCACAAGTTGGGGAAGGGGGTGGTGAATGAGGCATCAAAGCTCTAAGATCACAGATATAAATGCATCAAGACAATGTGTCAATTCCTTGTGGTATAATTTAAAAATTAATTGGGTGCTGGTGAAGCTATCCAGCCCAAATGATGACTGTGCCATAAGAATAAAATGAAAATAGCTGTCAGAAACTACCCACAATTCAAAAATGAAGCTCCAATATTCACAAAGCTGAACTGAGATACAAGTTAATCTCACTGAACTATTCCTTGTTGCTTGTTCCTGTTTTACCTCTGTGGGATACATTTGTTGCATAAACCCAACCATTTATTTGGACAGGAAAAAACAACACAAAATATAAAGGTCTACTCATAGCACTGTATCCTGGGGTAATTAAAATTTCTACTTTTGCAGCCAATGACCCCTGAAACCATAGCTTATTAAAAGTCCAAAAATTTTAGGTCTGGGGAATATTCATGCCAAGGACAATGCTTGACCAAATATAATTAGCTGAATTTAGATAAATTCTCAATCTGGCTTTCTTTAACTTGAATAGAAAAATCATACACTTCATTGAACATGAATAGATTTGAAAATGAACATTTGGATTATCTGTGAGGATATTTTCCCGGAATAATAGACCCAAGATTTTTCAATATGCTGCATAGAAGTTCTTTGTTGACCCAAAGAATGTATCAGCCTTCTGTTTTTACTCTCTAGTTCTATTTGCTGATTTTTGTTAATATTTATAATAACAGAAATAGTAAGTGAGAGAAAGCAGGAGAATAACAGATCCATTTAAATCTTTACTCTTTTTTTTCAGTGCTTCATGTTCTTTTTCTTAGGGATAATTAGAGATAAATGGTATGGTATTATATTTGCTCAGATAGCAATACAAAAATGCCTATTTCCATCATTTTCAGTAATAGACTTTCAAGCTATATTTTCCTCAAACTTGATCCTCATTATTCCAGTAATATTTAAGCTATTAATTTCTCCAGAGAGTGCTTTTTGAAAATGGTAAATTATAAGACAAATCCCAAAATTACATTTTCTTTAATTTACAGTATTGTTCAAGCTCTACTGTTAGCATAAATGAATAGTCTGATCTGCAGTCTGAAATAAAGCCTTGAGCATTAAACAGTTGGCTTGGAAACAGAAACATTAAGAATATGATTGAAATTTTTTCAGAAGATGAAATAACAGCATGTGCAAAAGCTCATTTATGATAATTCTAACATTTCTGCTACAGTTATAGAAAAGTAACAACATTTACCCCAAAAAAAGAATGAAAAGAAATTAAGAAAGGTAGAAGATTTTACTTTCTAACCAATGGCAATGATATCAATCTTGCCCTTAGTAAAAAGTGACTTTCACAGTTAATATAGGTTTTATTTTTTTTTTTTGTTTCACATTTACCCTTTGGAAGAAATGCAAAACTGGGTTTTCTTTTTTTGTTGTTGTTTTTTGTTTTTGTTTTTGCTACTGGGGACTGAACTCACAACCTCACACTTGCCAGGCAGGTTTTTTGTTTGTTTGTTTTATTTTGAAAAGAATACAATCAAACAAAACAAAACAGACTAAAGTCAATCAAAACAAGGCAATGAACATGGTACATGACTTTTAAACAGGGTAAAAACAATCGGTAAGGCTACCATAATGCCTCTTGTTATCTGCAGTATACCTGCCCATACCATCAGGGATAAGTAAAATCAAACCATCAGGGATAAGTAAAATCAAACAAAATACAACAAACTAAAACAGTAGAAACAAAACAAAACACAACAAAACAAAACAAATGAAGCAAAACAATGTAAGCAATACAGAATTTCAAGATATTAGCAAAACAGCATTGACTACCATAATAGTTATCTTCAGATTAGTTGCCTACACCTTCAGACATATTACAATCAAACCATATAGAATAGAGTAAAATCAATCAAAACAAACAATGAAAGCCACACAGGGTTTCTAAACAAGCTAATTGGACATCCTCGATGGCTGCAATTATATATTTTGTTATCTTTAAAATAGCTGTCCATGCCATCAAGTATAATAACATCAAACAAATCAGAATGAAATGAAACTAATCAGAACAATGAATACAATCTAAATTTCAAATCATGGTAATAAATTAATAGTGGTCGTTTCTTTCCCTTTTTAGATAATTCCTCCCCTTTGACTTTCCCAATATGTATTGTGCATTTTGGATCCCACTAACACCTTTAGTTTATTATGCTATGGAGACAACACAAAATTCAACCTTGTGACTCTGGCCCATTACATCCATGAGCACTATTACCAGTTGCCTCTATCTACCTTCAAGAGCCTTGAGGTTATCTTCCTTTATAGCTGAGTAGGTTTCCACCCCATGAAATCCCATGTCTTTCTTACCCATTCTGCAATTAATGGGCAGGTTACCCCTATTATTCTTTTCCCCTCCTCTGGCTCCCTGTCACATAGGGCATTGTTCTCTCTCTCCTTTGACTTTCAGACTATGAATTTTCTTTCTAACTAACTGTGTTTCTTGCATAGAGCATATTGACAGATCCTTTCACCTGATCCACTATGCCTCTTTTTCTATTAGTGCCTTGAGGCCCTCTTGCACTGTATTGTCTCTGCCCTGCTAGTTTCCTGCCATTGGCTTCCTAGTTTTCCTCTCCATTCAATCGACTGGTCCCACTTGATGGTCCCCCTCTGACCTTGTTCCTGAGACCGTGGTCCTTTTTCTCTCTCTCTAAAATGTCCTTTAGTAATGTTTGTAGGGTTGGTTTGGTGGTCATGAATTCCTTGAGTTGTTCTTTGTCATGGAAGTATCTTGTTTCTCCATTAATTTTGAAGGAAAGTTTTGCAGGGTACATCAGTCTGGGTTGGAAGTTGTTTTCTTTCAGGACTTGCATTACTTCACTCCAGCCTCTTCTTGA
>RJWT010048853.1:0-11085 GCA_004365215.1 Cuniculus paca
AACAGTAATGTTTAAGATCAGTTATTCTGATTTATACTAGGGCTTCCAGGACTTCAGACTCAGCATGTACCCTTCCCAACTTTCCGGGAAAACTTGGACTTCTTGGAATGTAACTCTCTGAGACAAAATTTTCTGACCCAGATGCCAATAAGGTCTAGTCAGTAAGGCTTACCATATCAATCCTATGGAGTATAATATAATCAGGAGTGCAGAAGCTGTAGTTCACTGAACAGGGCACACTTCACTTAGGAACATGCACTTTCAAGATTAATTACTCAAACACCGCCTTTTCACATAAAATATAATAGAGAATATGTTCTGCTCAAACATATCACCTGCATTGTGTTTCAGTCCAGTATGCTCAGTTTATTCCTCCTCTGGTACCACTCTGTTACCTTCCTACTCTCCACCAACTGCAATTTAATACCAACCTCCCCACAAGACTTCCCTGACACTCAATAGATCGGGTGATAATAGTATGATGAACCATTCATTGTAATTTATTATAGTGGTGTCGAGTTTTGTGTATCTGTGTATGTGGTTTTGGTTGTTGTTGTTGCTTGTTTGTTTGTTTGTTTCAGACAGATTATCACTATATAGGCTAAGCTCGAACTTACAGAAATCTTCCTACCTCAGTCACCTGAGTGCTGAAATTACAGGTGTGCAACACCACATGTGGCTCACTATAATTTATTATAAATTTCATGTTTTACAAAACTTTTCCACCATAATATTGCTTAAAGGCTGCTTTATTTACTAACAAGTCTCCAAAATTCAGTTGCCCAAAAGAAGGAATAGAATCTGTCCCTTCCACCTATGTATTTATTCAATCATTCCAAAAATAACTATTGCATTTTTATTAAGTACTATGTCCTATTATGCTAGAATCTGGGAACCTAATGGTATGAAGAAAACGGGGATATTCTCTTTCGTTAGGCCCTACTGATTTTATTTTAGTGGTGTATATATAGAATGAATAGATGGATGGATGAATGAATGAAAGAATGAATAAGTGAAAATAGAATGTGTTAGGGTTACAAAAAGCCTAGAGTGTAAGTAGTTCAGGCAGATGATATGCAAAATGGGCTTGGGAGTGAGGATTGCTATTTTACTGAGGATATCATGAAGGTCTCTGTGAGAAGGTGAGATTTGAAAAAAGACATAAAGGAATGATGAGTCCCCCATGGTGATATCCAGGAGAGAGATTTCCAGACAAAAGCAACATTAAACACATGACATCCTAGCAGGAAAATGCTTCATCTAACTGAGGAAGCACTAAGAGGATTAGTTTTGGGGATGTGTTCAATATACCTTTGATAAATGAAGGGAGTAATCAATGTGTCCTCACTGATAGGACTCTTGAAAAACAAAATAAAATTATTTTAATTTTACCTTTTCTCTCTAATGATAGAAATGCAAATAAAGAGTGAAATGACAGAAAATAAGAGAAAGGGGTAGGCAGGACCTAGATAATACATAACAAGATAAGAACTAATTACGTGATTAGCTCTTTCATAATTGCTCATTTACATAAAACACTATACCTTGGTATGGTCAAATGTGAGCAACAGAGTACCAATTCATTTTAAAACCATTTTACATGTCATTTACCAGTGTCCAATCATAATTGTTATACTATTATGTTCACCTTTGAAAAATTGTATTTCATATGTATAACATCAAGCATTTATATATTAACTAGAGTTATATATTGCTAATGGATTTTTTTTTACCCTTCATACTTCTTATCATTTAAAACTGCATTAGTTACTATAGAAATGATATCATTGGGTACAGGCAACTGTTGGTGACATGCAAAGTGAAATATGAAATCAATTACTACAATGGCTGTGCAATTTATAGTAGTTACTTAGAAAGTGTTTTGCTAATCTAATGTGAAATAAATATTACAGAATGAAGAGAATGTGTGGTCATTCATCAAAGTTTTCTTCTTTCACATTCTCAGGTAAGTTCTAGCACCAACCACCCTCATAAAATATGTGCTTTATTTTGGGTACATTTTGCTGCTGAAATCATCTTTTAAATGGTTCATTATTTCAGTAACGTTGAGAAAAGAAAGGCAATGAAATGCAATGACCCATAGCCTCTGCATCACTCTTTCATTTCAAAATCCTTGTCTACTTGCAGCTACCTCTTATGCCAAAGAGCTGACTTCTCTACCCAGTAACTCAGTATCAAATGAATCCATCTCAGTTCAAGAGAAGCCACTAGCTAAACAGCTTCTTAGGCAGTGAGGTTATAGTACAAGATAAAAGCCTATCCTTGAAGACATTGCCTCTTACCTTTGGTCTTTTATACATGAAATTTTACCATTTATTCCTGCAAATTCACTATCATCTTCCCTAGAAGACGCCATTTAAATTGCACACCTAAGATGCACAATCTGGGACTAGAAAACATCATAGAGATTCTCATATTTTATGGATAAGAAAGCTCAAAACCTTCAGTGAGTAAATAGCTTTCTAGAGTTAAATATCAGAAGAAAAGACTAAAATTGTGTTCTTTAGCAATAAAATTAAGTACATCTGTATATATTAGATTCTCTAAGGGACCAGAATTATATCACTGACTTGAGCATATCAAGATTCAACTAAAATAACACCTTAAATTCTCTATACCAAAACATTCAATGGGCAAAGAAAGTTAACAAAAAGTTGGTAATCATACACACCTGTGTTACAGATAATGTTGTTGCCTGACTGCAACTAATCTTCCTTCACTCCTTCCTCCTTTCCATCAGGTATCCTCCCCCAAAGGTCAGATCCAGGCCCAAGATGGCTCTGGACAGGTTTAAACCAAACAGAACATTCCATTTTGCTAGGTGTTATTGATTCAAAGTGTCACATGACTGTGGAGCATAAGTATTTCTTCTTCTCTCTTGAGATGTTTCTCTGGATAAACATAAAACCTAGAATTGCAACTGCTACCTTGTTTATAGCATGGCGTGAGCAAAACACATGGAAGAAAGCAGAATGAAAAAGACAGGTTAAAGCAACTCCGAAGCTCATAGTACCTCTGGACTTACAGATCGGGGAACCAACAATTTTCAAATTTATTTCAGACGATTGGATCTCATTTTATATCACTTACCAATTTACTTACTGTGTTTTGCTTTATTTCTTATTAATGTCTTTGAACCTTCACCAAATAAAATCTAATTAGTCAACAGCCTTGCTGAAAACCAAGCAAGATACCCTATTGTTTTCATTCTTTGCTGAGATATGTCAACATTTCTCATAAGTGTTGTAGCTACATAAAATAATTAGAATACAACATTGATTTTCAGATAAATTTACTTGCTTATCACCTTCTAGTTTTTATGAAAATCATGAATTTCAACTTCAAGAAGAGACCTCTGAACAAACCTAAGTAGATCCCAAAACAGCTCTGAGGTTCTAAGATGTAGCAATATCTTTGCCTAGAATTTTTCTGAAGTAAGAGCTTAGAAGAGTAAGGAAAGTTGCATTATTATTTTTTTTCTCTTTAAAAAACCTTTGATCAACTAACATATACAAGTGTCAGTCTGGATGACAATTTAAGTTCAGGTAAAAGAGAATTTTTCTTCTCTTTAAAACCCTTTCACTTAAGAATTTCTTAAAATGTTTTTAAGCTAAAATGGAATAAGACCAAAATGCCTTTTATTAGGAAATAATATTGTAAAGTTTATTTATAGCTATCTAGACTTTCAAACACATACACACGCGCACACACACACACACACACACACACACACACTACAGTTCCTAAGTCCTGAAATTGTTTCCAAATGGACAGTAGGTATATATTTAAAAGACTTAATAAGACCACTAGCTTTCACATATTTTTATAATTAATCAAAATCTAGTCTTCTACATTTTTTTACTGTGTCTTTAAATTCCTAACTTTTTCTGGAAGTTTTGGTAGAAAAGCAATTCTTCTTGATATCTCCAGGAGCCCACAAAGCTTTCTATCACTATATATCTATTATAATTTTGTCTTTGTGTTTTATGATAATTTAGAAAGAGAATATTCTAAAGTAGATTTTTTGCATTAAAAGTTCCCTTTGTCAATGGTATACTTATCCTTTAAAAAAACTCAATAAAATACATGCAATTCTACATATTTCAAGAAACCTATTTTGCATTAACAGGGATTCATTTCTACTTTCAAGTGGAGAAAAATTAAAATGAACACATTGTGTAAATTTTGTAAAATTGCTGGATGTAATTGATAAATCATGTTGATTTTAAAATAAATAATAATTTCACTTTAAAGTTCAGCATTAAAGGATTCTTATTGTCACTTCTTAGAGAAAACATGAGCCACAATTACAGTTAGGATAGACTGGATTATGCTGCACTAACCAGCAGTGGCTCAGGAGAAAAACCAAGTTTATTTTTTCTTCAGCCTACATGTCAACTGTGAGCCATGGGGATGTTTTCTGTTCTAGTCTAACTCAACATCCTAGCTAATCAAACATCATCATTTGGGCAGTTTCCAATCCCTTTGGGAAGGAAAAAGTGTGTGACAAATCATCCATTGCCCCTAGCAGTCTCATCTTAGCAGGCTTTGCATTTTATTGACTAAAGCAAGTCTAATAGCAGCTCCATGGAGGCAGAGAAGTGCAAGCCCAAAAGGTACTGAAAGAAAAATCAGAAATAACGGGTAAGCAGCACTCTACCAGCAGACATAAAGTCCTACACTGTCCTACTACAAATCTATAAGCTTTCCTTCTTGGCCATCTTCTCATCCTTCCCCATGCTACCAATAGAAAAAAAAGTTTCCTCCTGACTTGACTAACCCTTTCTCCTCTGTTCCTATCATCTCAGGAGTTGCTCTGTAAATTATCCTCTCTCTCCTTTGTCTTGAAATTTTAGTATTCTCCTACCCATTCACATAAAAGTCATATTTGTTTCTCTTATTCTAAAGTATAAAAACTCATTTATAACGTACCCTTTTCCATTTAGTCCTGAATATTTCTTTGTCTTCTCACCTTCACAGTCAAAGTTTTGAGAAGGGGAGTAACATCCTAGGGTCATCTTCCCATCTCTCTTGCATGTTTCAACCAGTGGGCTTCTATCTTCACCATTTTCATGGAAGTTACCAGTGATATCTTTGAGGCTAAATCTCAAATGTACAATTTTGTTTTCATGCCCTTAACTCTCAGAAGAACTTTCCAGTCCCTCCTACTCTTTAACTTGCTCTTTCACTTGGCTTCTCTAGTACTACTTTCTTGGACTCTGTCTACTTCTCTATGAGGTTCTATCTCAGTCATTTCAAATGAACCTGGTTACCTATTTTTTAAATGGTAGTGTTCTCAGTCTCCTACTCTCATTCCTGTTTCCTTCTCAACCACATTTGTCTCATCCAACATGGATGAGCTCAACCAGTTCTGTAATTTTTATTATCATTTATATGCTGATGATTCCCAAATCTGACAGCAAACATCTACTATAGTTCCAATCACGCTACCTACAATAATATGTTTTTAGTCTTCGCCTGTGTCTGTGTAGTAATTATCCTCTAATTTCCAGTAGACCTCAGAGAGGAAAGAAAACAGTTTTCTTTGAAGCAAAAATTGAAAAATAAAATAAAATCTAATACATACATTTAACTAAATTGTAGTAACATGAACACTAAATTATATGTTTATTTGTTTAATGTCTCTTGTACCCTGGCCTTTGGGTTGGAGGAAAGTGTTTTTTTCTTGGCACTATATGTTCTCAACAAATAGCAGCTACATATTGTTAAGATTTCACTTGATATTTTTTACCTAAGAGTCACTATTCTCAAGCATTCTATATAGAGGAAATTTGTAATGCTCAATTACATGCACGTGCACAGGAATGCAATATCTAAGCATGTTCTGTCTCTAAGCAGAAGAAACATATGACATAAGTACTAATATGAATGACTAGATTGTGCTGTATTGAGAAGCAACCCTAAAATATCAGTGACTTACAAAATCAGGTCCATTTCTTGCTCAAGCTACGTTTCTACTGATGTTCTTCACCAATAGAAGCCACATGAAAAGTGTTATGAACTGAATTATCTCCTCTAAAGTTCATATGTTGAAGGCCTAACTTTCAATGCTACTTAAAGACAGAAACTTTAAAAGATCATTAAGGTTAAATGCGATCATGAAGGTGGAATCCGTATCTTTATAAGAAGTGGTAAAACCAAGAGTGGTGGTACACCTCTATAATCTCAGCACTCTGGAAGGCTAAGGCAAAAGGATCCCAAATTAAGCCTAGCCTCAAAATATATAAAATGCTCAGTGAGGTCTACTGTATCTGGAAATTAGAGGGTAATTACTACACAGACACAGGCAAAGACTAAAAACATATTATCGTAGGTAGCATGATTGGAACTGTAGTAGACATTTGCTGTCAGAGAGTGAGTTCTGTCTCCAGCAACACACACACACACACACACACACACACACACAGTAGAGATAGAAAGCATGCTCACTTACTGAGAAAAGAATATGTGAGGGCATAACAAGAAAGTGGCCATCGCAAACCAAGGACAAAATCCTCAGGAACAGCCAAACCTACAAGCACCTTGATCTTGGCTTTCTATCCTCTGGAACTGTAAGAAAATAAATGTCTACTATTTAATACATTCAGTCATGTTATCTTGTTAGGGTAAACCTAGAATACTAATATCAGAAATAAAAAGTAAAAAATCACTGGTGTCAATAAACTTACCCATGTGGGATGATGCCCCTCTTCTGTGAAATTCCAAGGACCAATCAGAGGTGCAATTTTCATCCACCACAAACTTCCAAGAATGTACTGAAGGGTATGGGAGGTGATTTTCCTCTCCAGATGAGACCCAATCACTCTAAACAATCACTTCTCCCATTAGACCAGTCTTTTCTATGTGCTTGAGTGAAGGATTAAAGAGGTGAACAGAACCTACTAGCAAGTCAGCAGCAGAGCATTAGACATGGAGAAAGCAGACTTTCTTCTCTTTAAGGGTTGTGAAATACCACACTTCTCAGTATGAGGAATAACAGAAGCATTTGACCTTTAAGGACACCCTGCTCCTGCTTCCTCAAGTTTTATAACTGCTCCAGCTCTGCACTGAGGCACACACTGCAGGACTGGAACCTGGTGGGCTACCCTTAACTGCCTCACCAATCTTTTCCAACTGTGGATTAATGAGTTACTATACTAGATTTAGCAAATCATAATCCTAATTCAGGACCAAAAAAATTAATTCTGTCATTTAAAAAGCAATCAGTTATCATAAGGTCCTATGTTTTTTGTCACTGCATCTGACAAAAATATGACTTTTTTTGTATAATTTTATACAAGGCAGAAGCAGAAACATGATTGTAATTAGGCTATAAAGTAGAACAACTCTATTGCTACATCCTTAATAAGGTTAGCTATATTGAACAATGGGAAAAAAATGCTGTGACAGATCATTTTTCAAATCCTGTGGTAGACTGGCAATATATTATCATTTATATTAACAAAAAATGAAATCTGCAGTTGATTTCCATTCCTTGGTTACACAGAACAAGAATCCAACCTAAATGCTGTCTGTGTAAAGCCCATGATCACCAGTATTTATCATGGAAATTCTTCAGCACTGGCTCCCATCTGGCCTTAGTGAAGTCTTCAGTTAGTTGAGAAGGTATCACTGCCTCCCAAATCAGACTCAGGAAACTCCTGGACTAAAGAAGCTACAGTTTTTGATGAAACAGCAGCTTTGAAGATGGGTCACCAGGGAAAGCACCAAGTTGCCCTGATAAAATACAGTATTTATCATCAAACTACCATTGGCATATATCTACCCTTTGGGAAATCATCCAAGAATTGCTTTCAAATCCAATGACTACTGCTTCCCTCATTCCTCTTGCTTTTTATCTGCCTTCCCATCTTGGGCACATGACTACACCACTGAGTACCTGTGTTGCAGCCCATTTTCTAGCCTTTTTATGAACTTTCCTGTTTTTAGAGGGTGTCCTCTTGATCTCACACTGAATCAGGTAGTGTCCAAACACTCTCAATTAAACTGCTTTGCTCCAAAGTCACTGATGATGCTGTCTTTGCACAGACTCTTCATTCACCACATTGCCTTGAGCAGCAGTTGTTCATGCCCATGCCTAACCCCACCTCAGCTCTTCTACTAGGTGACAGAGCAAAAGAGGAAGCTTTGTTTAATTTATTTCTTCTGGTTTTCACTCATGGCACTCTGCTCAAAGAAGGAGTGTTTACAGACATTTTTTGCCCTCTTACCAGTCATCACATTTCTGGTTCACTCCCTCCATCCAGTGTCAGCAGAGATCACACAACGTCTTCTAGAAGGTCCCACTCCTTCTGCCAAAATGCTTAGCCAAATATGCCCTGAGTCCTGTCAGTAAAATTAGCATAACATTGAATTTCCTGTTGAACTTTTCTTACTTCAGTGACTTTCCTTTTCCCTAAAGGTTTTCTAAACTCTCTTATACTTAAATCCATGTTGTAACAGTATAAGTCGTTAAATCAAAGCAAAACAAAGAAACCAACAGCTTTGGGACATTGCTTTGTAAATTCCCATAGGAAATGGCAAAATCAACTTTCAGACTGGCCATTTGGGAACGATGTGACATCTGTAAGTGTGTATACTGTTATCCAGCCTCACACACAGACATCTATAATAGCTCCTGTCTCTGCTGCCACTGCTCCCAACAGTTACCTACCTTGCAGTGAATACTGTCTGCTGCCAGGCTTTGCACGAGCTTGGAGGAGGTCTCTGTCCCTTTACTGGGAGACTCTCATAAAAGATTGGCTCTCACAGTGACTGTTATGTTCAGACACCTTTCTCTCACCCCATGCATCCAGTTGAGTGATTATAAATAAATAACATAGATCTTCCAGATTCTGAATTTTCACCATGAAGGTCATTTCCAACACCTATCTCTCCCTAAACAAAGCTTCTTTTCTTAGACATGTGCAAATAACTTCTGTTTATGATCACTCTTAGTGAAGGAAAGGAAAAGAAAGAGGGAAAAAAGAACATATTGATTGACAATCTAAAGCCAAGTAATATAAGTGTTTGAGTTGCATTTGTATTTGCAGAAACTGGGTGTGTGATTTGAGCACTGAGTGGTTTCAAAATACAGGTTCTTTTCAACATGTGCTGCCATGCTTATAAAAAATAAAGGAAGCAAAAAGTATGAGATGAGAGGCTACTATGCTAATAAAGAATGTCTGTGATTCCTATTAGGCTGCCCCAGTCTCTCACTGACCTTGCTTCACTAGGTTTTCCTTTATTGATATAATGTAATTTGAGAGATCAAAAGGGTCTTTCTCACTTTTCAATGACAACACTTGAAATGGTATCTTTCATCTTTCCATTTCATAAGATAAAGTATTTTTGGTCCTCAAGAATTCCTGCTTAAAATAGAATTGCTACCTGATCCCTGCATATAGTTACTGAGAGCAGATAGAAACATATAGCAAGTGTACTAATTTTGGTGAGGTAAATGAACAAGAGAAGGAGGAAGAAAAGTTCAAGCCACTAAGAAAAGATAAGTCCTGAAAGAATTGTCAAGTAGATGAACAACCTATTGGCTAAATCAAAGGTAAGCACCTGCACATGTAAGACAACAGGAAGAGCAGAAATAAAACCATATAAGGATACCTAAACCCATCTGAACCTAAGGGCAACCACACTTAAACTAGTTGGGAAAGATGAGCTAGCACAAATGCTGAAAAACAGATTAAAGGGAAGAGAAAATGTCTCAAATAACATCCCAGCTTATTTCTATTATAGAACACATAAAAGTCTCTGTCAAAAGTCCATGCTCACTTGCCTATAACCCATTTATATTGTGAATTTCAGAAGGTAGGCACTCAATGTCTGTTTTGCTTTTGTAGGACCAGAGCCTAATACATAGTTCAACATATAGCAGAGGCTTGCTCATATTTGATAGATGAATGAATTAGATTAGTCTCTTCTCTTTTTCATTTCCAATGTATAAAATCTTTCCTATGAGGAGATGAATGTTCTTCATACATGATGACACTTCAACTGTGTATCCAGAATTCTTAGAGGTATAAAGGCCCTTAAAAAGTATAAATTGTGTCACATATAGATGTCCAAATATCTTCACTAGTAACTGTGCTGTCTTAGTTACTTTTCTCAGTGCTGGGACAAAATAGTTGACACTCAAAATTAAAGGAGGAAAGGTTTATTTCTGCTCACAGTTTGTAAAGATTTCAGTCCAGAGTTGGATGGCTCCAAGGAAGGGTGGCATGGCAGAGGGGCACCATAGAGGAGAAACAGTCCATGGCAAGCAGACAGGAGACTATGAAGCAGCAGCAGCAGCAGCAGCAAGTCTGCCTTTCTTTACTCTTTTTATATTTGATCTAGGCTGTAAGCCTATTGATTGGCACCAGCCAGAGTGGAGTTTCTGACCGGCGCAGAGAAAACACACGCAGACACGAGAGCTGTTCGTCTTCTTCTACGAACTGCTTGCTACTGGTTTATTGCGTACAGTTATATACAAAAATCAGATAGCCACACCTCATCGCAGGGGACCAATCAAGTATCACCTCTTTGTCCAAGCTCAGCCAATCAGGGACTGCCAAGACGCCTAGCTTTACCGCCTTCTTCTTCAAGCTCAGCCAATAAGGGGCTGTCAAGACTCCTAAATGACTCAGCACTGAAGGTATGTTGTGCGCCTGCGTCCAACACAGTATGCTGCGCACCTGCGCCCAACATCTATGTTGTGCGTCTGCGCCCAACAGTTCCAGGGGACCCACTTCCTTCCTTCTTGTCCTCTCCATGATGTTGTATTCCAGCATCTGAACTGTTTCTCTCAGAGAGACTGTTTACTCTACTGCTTACTGTTCTGCCATCTTTCTGGAAGTCTTAAAAGCTTTAAAGAAACATTATGTTACATATTACATGCCTACTTTGAATAAAAGAAAATATAATCAATTGTCTTTTCATTTAATTTTACTATTATATTTAGCTAAAGATCCAAGGAGGAATTTCTGAATTGACCCTATGCTATTTCTCAACTTTATCTGTAGGTATATTTTGCTTAAGGGAAATAAGAAATCTAGCAGTTTCTAGCAGTTT
>RJWT010048854.1:0-11087 GCA_004365215.1 Cuniculus paca
CCAATCGCAGTTCTTCAAGGAATGTCCATACTGATTTCTACAGTGGCTGCACCTGTCCATATCCCCACCAACCGTGAAGGGTTCTCCCCTCTCCACATCCCTGCCAGCATTTATCAGGCTCCAACTTCCTAATAACTGCCATTTTTTTCTGGGATGAGAGGGAACTTCCCCAATCTGAATCCCTTGATGCCAAACACTTCCCTATAGGCCCACTTGCCACCTATATTTCTTCACCCAAGAAGTGCATGTCCATCCCAGTTGCCCATCTTTAGACCTGGTCCCTGAATTCAGGTGGCCCAGTTTTCCTCAATTCTCCATATGTTCCAGATATAAGACCTCTGTCTGAGGGACAGCTGGCTGAATTTTTCCCATTCTGTGGGTCCTCCCCTAGCTCCGTTGGTGATTTCTTTTTGATGTGCAAAACTTCAATAAGATGAGATCCCAGTTGTTGATTCTCTGAAGTACCTCCTGTACAGTTTGCATTTTGTTCATGAACTCTCTGCCTACCTCTATGTCTTCCAGTATGTTTAGTGTTTTTGTTCTAACATTTAGATCTTTGATCCATTTTGACTCTAATTTAGTGCAAGGTGATAGACATGCATCCATTCTCAGTCCTCAGCTTGTGGAAAGCCAATTCTTCCAGCGCCATCTATTAAAGAGAACATCTTTCTTTCTTTCTTTCTTTCTTTTTTCTTTTTTTGCGGCACCAGGCATTGAACTCATGACCTTGCACTTGCCGGGCAAGTGCTTAGACTGCTGAGCTAGATCCCCAGCCCCTGAGAACATCTTTGTTTCAGAACATATTTGGCTCCACTTTCAAAGATAAGGTAGCTGAGTGTCTTTGTAGTTGTCTGTGCATCTTCCAATCTGCTCCACTGATCCTCAGGTCTGTTCTCTTGCCAGTACCATGCTGATTTTGTCACAGCAGCTTTGTAACATAATTTCAAGTCTAGAATTGTGATGCCTCCTGCCTTGACCTGGCCATGGTGTACAATCTTCCTGATGATTTGCTTCATTCTGTTTGCCAGCATTTTATTGAGAATTTTTGCATCTATGATCATTACATTGGCTCACAGTTCTCCCTTCTAGTTTGGTCTTTCTCTGGTTTTGATATCAGAGTAATACTTGCTTCTGGGAATGCGTTAGGGAGAATTTCTTCCCCTTTGATCTCATCAAAGAGTTTGAGGAGTATTGAAATTAAATCTTCTGTAAATTCCCTGTAGAATTCAGCCATGCATCCACCAGGACTCAGACCCTTCCCCATTGGCAAGTTGCCAACTACATTTTCAATTTCAATAATTGACACAAGGTTATTCAAAATTCCTACATCTTCTTGATTCAGCTTTGGAAATTCATCTGTTTCTAGGAATCTGCCCATTTTTTTTTCATGCCCTCTAGCCTATGTGAGTAAAGATTCTCAAAGTAGATATTGATGATCCTCTGAATCTCCATAGGACTTGCAGTAATCTTACCCCTTCATTCCTCATTGCATGAATTTGAGTTCTTTCTTTCCTCTTGATAAGCTTGGCTAGGAGTTCATCATCTTGTTCATTCTTTCAAAGAACCAACTCTCCTATTTATTAATTTCTTGCATTTTTTTCATTCTCAATTGCATGAATTTCTGCTCTGATCTTTACAATTTCCTCTCTTCTGTAAGCTTTCATCTTGATTGGTTTCTTCCCCTCTATATGCTTGAGATGCAACATTAGGTTATTTGTTTCTGCCCTGCCTTCCTGATGCGAGAATTCACTTCTATATGTTTCCCTCCTAGGACTGCCCTCACCACATCCCACAGGTTCTGGCATGTTGTGTCTGCATTTTCATCTAATTGTAGATATTGTTTAACTTGTTCTTTAATTTCATTTGTGACCCACTGGTTGTTCAGGAAGGTGTTATTTAATCTTCGTGTGTTTATGCAGTTCTACAGTTTTCTTTGTCATTAACTTCCAATTTCAGTGCATTGTGGTCAGATAATATGCATGGAATATTTTCAATTCCTTTGCACTTACTTAAGCATGTTCTATGGGCCAGTATACAGTCTATCCTAGAGAACATCCCCATGTGCAAGATAAGCAGAATGTGCACTCTGATGTTGGGTGGAGCACTCTGTGAACATCCATCAAGTCCACTCATTCACAGATTTGATTCAGTTCTGTCATTCTTTGCTGAATTTTTGTGTAGTTGATCCATCCATTTATGACAATGGAGTATTAAGGTTGCCCATTACAATTATGTTGTTATGTGTTTGATTCCTCATGTTTATTAACATTTGTCTTATATAGTTGGGTTCTTCCATATTTGGTGCAGCCATACTTATGATTGTCATCCCTTCTGGTTGAAGATTTCCCCTAACAAGTATGCAGTGATTCTTCCTGTCTTTCTTGATCATTTTTGGCTTGAAGTTCACATTGTCTGCAAACTAAGTAGCCACCCCTACCTTCCTCTGGGTCCATGCTGCATGGAATACTGCCCTCCATCCTTTGACTTTCTTTTTGGGTCAAATGTGTCTCCTGTATACAGCATACTGTTGGATATTGTTTCATGATGCACTCTTCCAATCTGCTTCCCTCAGTTGGTGAATTGGGGCTATCCACATTGATGGCTATTACTGACATGCACTGGCCCATCCCTGTCATGTTATTTTTCTTGTTGGTTCCCCACTTTTCCCCCCTGCCCAATTACTTGCCCTGCTTGGTGGTTTCTCTCTGCCATTGTTCTACAAGCCATGCTCATCTTCATCTCTATGTAGAATATCTTTAATACCCTTTCTAGAGTTGGTTAGGTGGATGTAAACCTCCCCAGTTGTTCTTTGTCATGGAAGCATCCCATCTCTCCATTAATTTTGAAAGACAGCTTTGAAGGGTACATCAATCTGTCCTCCCCCAGGGCTTGAAATACTTCACTCCAAGCTCCCCCCAACCTAAGGGCCTGTGTGGAGAAGTCAGCCATGATTCCAATGGCTCCCCCCCACCCCAACAGATGATTTGCCTTTTGTCACCAACAGCTTTCAGCATTTCATTCATATGCTAACCCTTTAGGATCATGATTATCATATGTCTGGATGTAGATTTTATGTTGGCTGTGGTGGTTTGAATTTCTATATGCCTCACTTATCTGCATTTCAGATTCTGTTCCCATGGTTGGGAAATTTTCTGCCATCACTACCACAAATAATTTTTTTTTATGTCACTTGCTTTGACTCCTGCATTTTCATCAATACCTATCAGTTCTATATTTTTTTCCTTACATCATCCTGGAACCATTGCATTGTTACTTCCTGGTCTCTTGTTATCCTTAAGAATTCCTTTTTTTCATGATCACTAGCCACAATTCTGCCTTCAAGGTCTGAAAAACCATCCTCAGCTTCACTCAACCAGTTGTTTCAGCTTTCAATGGAATGTCCAATTTCCTGAATATCTTTTTGAATCTGTTTCATGCACTTTGCCTCTTTCCTATATTGTCTATTCAAGACTTTCCTCACCCTCCTATTCTCCTTTTTTAAATCTGTGTCCTCTCTAGCCATGCTGAACAATTCCCCCATTAACATCATAATTTCTTCTTTCACCTAAGAGATTATTTCTGATCTGATTTCCTCCACAACCTCATGGATTTGTCTCTTCACTTCACTCACCATCCTTCCAGAAACTTGAGGTGTAAGACCTCCAGTATCCTCCATGTTTATGTCTCCTGTAATATCTCCAGATGGCCTGGGGGTCCTGAGATTGCATCCTGTCTCTTTTCCTTGTCACCTTTGCCCCTTGGTTAATATGTCAGTCTTCTCAATCCCACTGGTCTTGACTGTCCATCATGTGTGCCTTAGGGTCCTACTATGTGGCTAATGTTGACCCAGTTGCCAGGTCCCACAGTGTAGGGGAGAGGCCATTACCTGAATTCCTCCTGCAGGGCCAGTTAGGTGAGTGCTGGATTCTTCCTGGGTTGACAGCCTAGGAGTATTAATATGAACCAACCCTTATCTCATATTGTTATTGTGGCTTCAGACTGTTCCAGGCTGTCAGAACCACCTGTCCATGTTGTGTGACTGAGCTGGGGCCCTGCTGTGTCACTGGGGGTCTTGAAGGCCCAGCCAGGTTCCTCCAGGTTTGGGGAGGCCTCACTGGTGTTCTCACTGGGCCACTCATGGTCCTCTGTGGGAAAGAAGGGTTCACCCATGCTTTTTGTGGCCTGTCAATATCCTCTGGGAGTGAGGAGGACTCACCTCACCCTTGCTTGCCCATGAAAGTCCTCTGGGTGAGGGGAGGGGTTGCTAAGATTTCTATTGACCCACTGAGGTCCTCTGGGTGGGGGGACTCACTCACACTCTTGCCAGCTCACTGAGGTCCTCTGGGTGGGGGTAGGGTCACCTAGGCTCCTGCTGTTCCACCAAAGTCTTCTGGTGGTGGAAGGGGTCACTGATGCTCCCAGTAGCTGCTGAGCTCCTCCAAGTCTGGGACAGGACTGGCCAAGCAAAATAAACCTTCTTCAATCTGATAAAAAGTATGTATGAAAATCCTACACCATACTAATGACAAATTAAAGCATACAACATAAGATCAATAAAAAGACAGGAAGGTTCTCTAACCATTTTGGTTGAGCATTGTCTTTGAGATTATATCAAATTAACTTATGAAAGAAAAAGATGGAAAAGCATGTTAAGATTGAAAAGGAAAATTCTAGCTACACTATTTGCAGATGATATGATCTGGTTCATAAGACATCCTAAGGAGTCCACTAGAAACTATTAGAATTAATAAATAGAATTTAGTAAATTTACAAGACAGAAGATCATTTCACAAAAGTAAATTGTATTGCTATGAACTAGTAATAAGTATTCAATAACAATATCTAGAAAACAATTGCATTCATAGAATTTTCAAAGAAAATATAGTATTTATATATAAATGTAGTAAGAGTTATAAAATCTGTATATTCAAAATAACAAAACATTGCTGAAAGAACTTAAGACATAAGTGAAATTACACCTTATGAATTGAACGACATAATGTTTTTGAGATGGCAGTACTTCCCTAATTAGTCTGTAGATTCAATACCATCTATCTAAATCACAGCTATTTTTTCCTGCATAAACTGTCAAGCTATTCCTAAAACTAATACAAATGTTCCCATCAACATACTCCTTCCACCACTCCAAAAATAATGTTAAAAGACTTACATTTCCTAATTTTACATTTTATTAAACAGTTAAGTAATCCAACGTAGTTGCAACAGTATAAAGATGGAACTAAGATGGAGGATATTTTAGAAGCTAAATGTAATCCTGTATATTAGTGGTAATTTGATTTTTGACCAAAATATCAAGGCAATCAAATGAATGAAACAGGTGTCTTACAAAACTGGTTCTGGAACACTTAGATATCAACATGGAAAAATATAATGTGGATTTCACCCCTAGCTGTAGGCAAAATTAATTTAAAATAAGTTCAGGCATAAATTTAAGAGCTAAAACTCTGAAAGACTTAGAAAAATAGTAGGGGTTCTCCATAACATTAGACTAGATACTGCTTTTCTAATTTGGGGATCACAAGCAGAATTTACAGGAAAAAAATAGATAAATTGGACTATGTGAAATTTAAATTCTTTTTGCAATCAAAAATAATAATGCACTGTAAAAGAACAGAGGAAAATATGTGTAAATTATAGATGTGATAAGAAATTATCAGAATATATAAAAATACTTAACAATAATGAAAAGACAGCAAAAGTAAAATGGACAGTGTATATACATTTCAAACAATATGTAAGTAACCAAAAAGCACTTGAAAGTGCACTCAATATTGTTAGCCACCAGGGAAAAACAAATCTAAGCCACAGTGAAATACAAGTTTACACCCTATGATGGTTATAATAAAAAAAGATGGAGGATAAAAGTATTGCCAAGCATGTGGGGAAATTGAATCCATCATATCCATGCAGCTAATAGAGATGTGAAATACTGAACTGTTTTTGGAAACACTTCCAGTTACTCTAAATGTTAAAGATTAAGTTACCATATGATTCAGTAATTCTAATCTTAGGCATATACTCAGGAGAAATGAAAACATATAGCTACACAAAACCCCATGGTCACATAATTATAGCAGTGCTATTCATAATAGTCAAAATGTGGAAAAAAACAGAACAAATATCCATCAACTGTTGAATGAATAGATGTGTTATATCCTCAAAATGATATGTTATTTTGCTATAAAAAGAAAAAGTCATAATACCTACTAAAGCATGGATGAAACTTGCTTTGTGTACTTCCATTAATGAAAAGGGTGTGTAACAGACAAAAATATAAAGAAGGAAAACAGTTGAGTGGCTGTCCAGAGATGGGACAGGGATTTAGAGTGAGATGGGTATGGGTTCTCTTTTTGATATAATGTACAGTTTCTAAATTTATATTATTATGATGTTTTCACAACTCTGTGGTGTGATGCAAGCATTTAATTGGACATTTTAGGTAGGTTTCATTGTATATGAATTTTATGTTAATAAAATTATATATTTAAAAGCAAGAAGAAAACTTGATACAGTATTTTCCAGTGGAGCTCTTATGAAAAGCAGAAACTTGGAAGCTATACTAAAAGTGAAACAATTTTAGAGACTTACTTCACCTTCATTTTTGAAAGATATTTTTGCTGAGTATAAGATTTTAGATTAAATTTTTTTCTATGAATGCTGATGTTCATCTCTGTCCAGCTTTCAATATTTCTATAAATAAATTTGCTATCATCCTATCTTTACTACTTTGTATAATTAGTTTTTCTTCAAGTTGATTCAACTTGTCTTAATTAATGTGATTTAATGAGTTGTAAATTGCCTTAATTGAGTTTTGTTACTCCCCACACCATGGGGCTTATTAGGCTTCTGGATATTTGGGTTTTTAGTTTTCATCAAATATGGAGAAATTCCAGTCATATTTCTTCAAGTCATTTTTCATCTCCTATTTGTCTCTGTTTTGGCCTAAATTATAATTATTTTATTCAGCTTGAAATTCTTCCAGAGTTTATTGGAAATTTGCTTATGTTTCAGTCTTATTTTCCTTTTTGTTAGTCAGCCTTTTCATCACTGGGGCAAAAATATTACCCAGAATTTATAGAAGGAGAGGATTAATTTGGCTTAATGTTTTGGGAGTATCAGTCCCTTGTGAGCTGGCTCCAAAGCAGAAAGAGTATGGTGGAAGGGCATGGTGGAGGAAAACTTGTCACAAAGGATAGAAAGAGAGAGAGAGAGAGAGAGAGAGAGAGAGAGAGAGAGAGAGAAATGCTAAGGAGGAAGATATATCCATCAAATACATGACCATGGTCACACTTTTTACACCTCAGAAGAGCTAGGAACTCATCAATGGATTAATAGAGAAATATGGTGTCCTCATGGTTGAATCATCTTCCAAAAGTTTGAGTTCTAAACACACTGAGATTTGATCTAAACCATAATATTCCACTTCTGGCCCCCCAAAAGCTCATATTCATCTCATTATGTAAAATGTATTTAGTCCATTTCTAAGATTTACCAAAGAAGTGCTCAAATTTCTAAGTCCATGTCTCCTCAGAGGCCCAAGGCAAACTTTTAGCTATAAACCCTTAGAAAAACCAAAATTAAAATTAAATACTTTCAACTTATAGTGTCACAGAGTAAACATTTCCATTCCCAGAAAGGAAGGCATGGAGACTTAGAAAGGAAGTGGGCCAAAAACGACTAAAACTGAGCACGGCAAGCATTGAATCTATAGCACTGGGTCAAGAGCCAAGGGCAGTGACATGATTTCCAAAGGACCTGTACGACCTCACCCTAAAATCTTGCTGGTTGAAATACAAGTGGCCTCTGTCTTGGGCTGGCTCTCCTCACTACCCATGTCTTTCCTTAGCAGATGGTCCATATACCTGGCATCTACAAATTCCTTGGGCATCTGCTGCAAATTTGGATTCACTTTCACAGCTGTACACATTGCCCTTTCAGGGGCTCTTTGCCTGTTCTTCTAGGCTTTCCTTTAAAATTTGTGTGGAAGCCTTGATTGACACCATTGCATTCTTCATGCCAGAAAATCCAGCACCACTTGGATGGCAGCAAGAATTGCCGCTATTTGGAGCAGTAGCTTGGCCTTTTTGGACCACAGCTGTAGCTCCCTTTGAGTGTCTGGATGCTGTAGTCAGTGGTGCCTTTTCCTAGGTGACCCTGAATTAGCAAGGCGTTCTTTTCTATTTCATGAAAAAATAAAACAAAATTTCATGATCAAATAATAAGAGAATAAAAGATAGTTATTACATTGTGTATCATTACCTTCAAAGTCAAGACATAAACCAAAAAAATTCTTATGAAAAAGGAAAAACAGATAAAAGCATAATCTCTACTAGCAAACTAAGATTAAACTAATAGTATAAATAAAACCAATTAGCATATATATTGAAATATTTTTAAAATAATGAAATTAGAAGTTGGGGAAGTATTCTTCTATTTTGTTCTTTATTTGTGTTTCTCACATGTAAGAGAAACCATGTGACATTTTAACTTCTGTGTCTGACTTATTGTGCTTAATCTTATGTCCTCAAATTGCATCCATTTACATATGAATGCCTCAAGTTTGTCTTTCTTTATGGGACTGTAATACTCCACTGTGTATAGATATCATATTTTTCTTATCCATTCATCTGTTGATGCACATATATGCTGTTTTTAAGATCTAGCTTTTATAAATTGTGCCACTACAAACATGGGTATGTATGCATCTATCCCTATAATATGATAATTTTAATTCATTTGGAAAGATACCTAGAAGAGGGATATCTGGGTCAAATAAAATTTCTGTTTTTAGATTTTTTAGGTATCTCTACACTGATTTTCACAGTGGTTGAGCTATTCCCACCAATAATATAGTAGAACTCCTTCTTCCCTCAAGTCCTTGCTAGCATTTGTTATTATATTTTTTGATGATAGCCCTTCTTTCTGGTATAAGATGGTGTCTCAATATAATTTTAACTCACATTTCTGTGATGACCAGCAATGATGAGCATTTTTATCAAGTATTTATAGGCCATGTGATTTTTGACAAAGGAGTCAAGACAGCCTCTTTAAGATGGTGCTGGAAAAATTGGGTACAACTGTGCAAAAGATTGAGCCTAGACCTATATATTGCCCCATCTACTAAAATAAAATAAAAACAGATCAGAGACCTAAATTTTAAAGCACAAACATTTACTGTACTGAAAAATAAAATAGGCACAACTCTTAAAGACAGGCATAGACAAAGACATTCTGAACAGAACTCTAATGACACAAAAGTAATACCAGGAATTAACAAATGAGATCATATAAAATTAAAAACCTTCACAGCAAAGAAAACAACCAACAGAGTGAAAAAACAATCTACAGAATGGAGAAAATTTTTGCCAGGTTTTCCACAGACAAAGGACTAACACCAACAATACACGAAGAACTAAAAATAAAAATATTAGCCCCCTCTGAAATGAAAGACTCACTAAAAAATGGGCAACTGAAATGAATAGGTAGTTCTCAGAAGAAGGAAACTCTTTTCAAAACAAAGGGTTTTTAAAGGAATTAACCCTTTACATCTTGAGCAAAGACATATCCCCAAAGATGTTGCCAGGTTGGGAAAGCACATAGAACACTGAGTTCTATACTGGAAAGGGTTAGTGAACAAAGCCAGGTGACGTGCTGGGCTTGATCCCAGTACATTCAGACTCATCCCCTCAGAAAGCCACACAACAAAAGCCTGGTTCCTCACTATAGAGGGCATTGATGCCAATCACCATTTCTTCCTTAGCCAGAGCTCCCTGCTGCTTGGTCTTCCATGGGTGTGTGTACCTACCCCTCCTACTCTCCACAGGTGTCTCCTGTGACTGTCTCTGCTCACTTACTGCACAGGTAGTCTCCAGGGATCCTGAAATGTTGTTGCTCTTATTAGCTCAGATCTCAGAGTAGTTCAGTCTCAATATTTGAGCTTACCAAACTAAGCTCATATTATACTAAGGTTAATGGTCCACCATTTTTTGAAGAACTTCAGTATCTAGTAACAAATTCAACTCTGTTATAAACTAAAACTTTGGTAGTTATATTTTGATAACATAGAGAACACAGAAATACCACATAAACCAAATTTATTGATTTTTGATATAGAAATACAATCACTTCAATAGTAAAAGAAGGTTGTTTCAAAAAATGGTGCATTCGTATGTAAAAAATAAATGTAGACCCAAACTTTACTTAAAAATTAATTCAAATCATCAGGCTAATTGTAGAAGATAAAACTAGAGTAGTGCTTTGTAGTTGTTGTTAGTTGTCTTCAGGATGCATGATAAGTATCAAAAACAATAAGTACAAAATAAATTGTTTTGCCTGGAAATTCTAGTTAGTCACAATGTAATAAACATGGACAAATTCTAGCTTTCTAGTCAAGTACCAAACAAATGATCAGTATTGGAACATCATTTTCATGTCAAAATGTGCCAAGTACCTACTAAAGAAAGCATAAATATTTACAGGTCTTTATGGCAGTGATAAGCTTTTAAAAGATATCAACAAACCATGGCAATAGCATGTTCCACTAATAAAATGATAAATGGCATTTGAGTTGTTTCCAAGATTTAGCAATTGCAAACTGTGATTCTCTAAACATGGGTGCACATATATCACTGTGATATGATGTTGTTAATTCTTCTGGGAAGATTCCTGGAAAGGATATAGCTGTGACAAAAGGTGCCTCTAGTTCTAGTTTTTTGAGGAATTTCCACATTGATTTTTCACAGTGATTGCACCAGTCTACATTCCCAGAAATAGAGAAGAAGTGTTCCTTTTTCCTCACAGCTCCAAATTCCTCCAGAATTTGTTAACAGCTGTTTTCTTGAGGATAGCTAGACTTCGTGGAGTGAGACAGAATCATAGCATTGCTTTAATTTGAATTTATTGAATGACCAGTGTTGTTGAACATTTTTTGTATATTTATTTGCAGTTTGTACGTCTTCTGAGATGTGTCCATTCATCTGAGATGCTAATTTTTGGATTGAGTCTTTGAATTTGGAGGATCTGATTTTTTTTCAGTTCTTTACAAGTTCTAGATATTAGTCTTTTGT